>PVKV010002193.1:0-176882 GCA_004027835.1 Alouatta palliata | reverse complement strand
GGAAAAAGGGGAGGGACAGCAGGGGGTGGGGAGTTGGGGAGGGATAGCATGGGGAGAAATAACAGATTCAGGTGATGGGGAGGAAGGCAGCAAATCACACTGCCATGTGTGTACCTATGTAACAATCTTGCATGTTCTTCACATGTACCCCCAAACCTAAAATGCAATAAAAAGTATATATATTAAAAAAATAAATAAATAAATAAATAAAGAAAGAAAGAAAAAAAAACAACAAAAAACCATCAATGGTGGGCGAAGGATATGAACAGACACTTCTCAAAAGAAGACATTTCTGTGGCCAAAAAAGACATGAAAAAAAGCTCATCATCACTGGTCATTAGAGAAATGCAAATCAAAACCACAATGAGATATCATATCACACTGGTTAGAACAGCGATCATTAAAAAGTCAGGAAACAACAGATGCTGGAGAGGATGTGGAGAAATAGGAACACTTTTACACTGTCAGTGGGAGTGTAAATTAGTTCAACCATTTTGGAGGACAGTGTGGCAATTCCTCAAGGACCTAGAAATAGAAATTCCATTTGACCCAGCAATCCCATTACTGGGTATATATCCAAAGGATTGTAAATCATTCTGTTATAAAGACACATGCACACGTATGTTTATTACAGCACTGTTCACAATAGCAAAGTCTTGGAACCAACCAAAATGCCCGTCAATGATAGACTGGATAAAGAAAATGTGACACATATACACCATGGAATACTATTCAGCCATAAAAAAGGATGAGTTCATACCCTCTGCAGGGACATAGATGAAGCCGATAACCATCATTCTCAGCAAACTGACACAAGAATGAAAAACCAAATACTATATGTCCACATTCATAAGTAGGATTTAAACAATCAGAGCTCATGGACACAGGGAGGGGAACATCACACACCGGGGCCTGTTGGGGGGATGGGGAGCTATGGGAGATATAGCAAAATCAGAGCTCATGGACACAGGGAGGGGAACATCACACACCGGGGCCTGTTGGGGGGATGGGGAGCTATGGGAGATATAGCAAGAGGAGAAATACCTAATGTAGATGACGGGTTGATGGGTGCAGCAAACCACCATGGCACTTGTATACCTATGTAACCTACCTGCACGTTCTGCACATGTATCTCAGAACTTAAAGTATAATAAAATAAAATAATAAAATAAAATAAAATAATCCCTCCAAAGTAGCATTTAGACAGGAGCTGAGAGATTTTGTGTGGACATAATTTACCAATCCTGTAGGCATGAGAAAACCAGAGATTCTGAGTCTGGACAGAGATAGATGGTGTTCATAGAAGCAAACAAAAGTGATGAGTATTTCAGCTAAATACAGTTGGAGGTGCTACTGCTGGTGGCACGACCTCCCTCAGTGTCCCATTGAGGTGTTAAGATGGGATTGTCTTGGCTCTTTTCAGGCCCATATGTGATGCTTACACCTTATCTACCACTCAGAGGAGCTGGGGATTTTCTTTCAGTTGAAACTCACATTCTCTCAAAGATAAAGGAAATACTTTGTCGGCGAACACAGATTTGCAGCTAAACTTATACAATATAAGTCTCTGAATACATATGCAGTTAACATTTATAATTACACAAGAGACTCTGCCACAGCCCAGTTGTCCCTATGACCTTATTGATCGTAGTCATGACATATAAGCAACCGTATATAGGTCTTACTTACAAGTAACTGTCCCATGTTTTAAGTATTGGGAAGATTCCATAAGATGTTTCAACATGAGATCAAATCTTCCACTATGTGCAACTTCCTATATACATAAGGAAAAATTCATAAACTTTCAGAACTGGAGAAGGCCATAAATGAAATATTTACAAAGATTTATTAAGTGGTGCAGTTTCTAGCCTCATTAGCTTAACATCCCATAGTGGGGCATCTTTCTAGTAAGAAACGAGGCTCACAATAACCAGCTTTAACAAAATGACAATGTTCTTTTGGAAAACCGTATTCTAATTTCCAGCTAACTGATTTGCAAATAAGCTTTCACTGTTTCATAGCATGTTTATAAGTTTGAAGTTGACATGCAGATCTCTGTGGTCACTAGCATTGTTCCTGCCTTCCTCTCTGCTTTTCTTCATAAAAATTATGGTAGCTCTTTTAATTTTTTTAGACTTTTATGTCATCTATCATGTTGAATCACAGAGCCTCTGTGAAACTGTCATTTTTTAAGTTACAAATGTTCAAATATTAATAATTACAAATAATTTCCCAGTAGGATCTTTTCCTTTTCCTCCAGTTTTAGTTTTTATGTGTTGTTTTGTTTTATTTTTGTGAGACAGAGTCTTGCTCTGTGGGCCAGGCTGGAGTGCAGTGGCATGATCTGGGCTCACTGCAACCTCTGCCTCCCAGTTTCAAGCCTTAGTCTCCCAAGTAGCTGAGATTACAGGCACACACCACCATGCCTGGCTAATTTTTTGTATTTTAATAGAGACAGGGTTTCACCATGGTGGCCAGGATGGTCTTGATCTCCTGACCTTGTGATCTGCCCGCCTTGGACTCCCAAAGTGCTAGGAGTACAGGCGTGAGCCACCTCACCTAGCCAAGCTTTAGTTTCAAGCACTGACTCCTAAGGTTGGCATCTCTCCAGCCACATACATTTGGAAAAAGTTAGATTTGCAATGCAATATATCATGGAGTTAATGCTTGCTGAAGAGAATCTTTGATAGTCTGGACACATTCATTTTAATAGGAGGCAGAGATGACTTAACAGCAACACCAAGTTAGGAATCTGATTTTTATAGCCTTCAAGGATGAGTACAGTATAACCTGTAGTAGATTATAGTCATGGTTCCAACCATGGAGGCAAGCATTTGTACGTGTGCTCTACATGGCACCAAATAAAAACGTCACTATCGCCATGAGACATGCTCTCCTCTTCTAGGACCTACCTATTACGGTAAAGAACTTACAGTTGCCATTGCCACCTATGTATGTATGTACAAACACATAAATCAATCTAAATTATGATTTTCTTTCTCTTTGTTGGAAAAATGGATAAAGAGCAGAAAAGGAAGATAGGAGCGATTAGTGTGCCACTTCTTCAATATATTAACTCAAATTAAATGTACAAAGAAGCAAATTTTTAAAGGATTCTCATTTGAACACAAATTTGAATAATGTCATAAATAGTTGTCCTTTAAATTCTGACTGCCCTAGGGCTCTTGGAATTTAAGACTGAAGTCTAAAATTTAGCTGATTAATTAGGTAACTGCTAAGCAGAACCACATATAATTTCAAACTAGCTTCCACAAAACATGGGTTCTTCTGAATGCCTATTTGTGGTGTTCCAGGTAAAAGAAAGAGTGTCATATCAAAACTAGTACCAATTTTAGGACCTAGAGCTAACACTTGCTTCATTATTTCTCTGGCTACAGGTCAGAAAATTATGCTAATTTTTATATAATTCATTAAAAACTGATATTAAGCTACAAACTTTCAAACATGCATTCTATTTTTATAAGTTTCAGAATTATTCTTAGTCTACACAAATTTCAACTAAAGAGGAGATTTCTGTTAATTTTTATTAAACTTGCTAAAAGGAAGCCAACAGGGTAACAGCACAATTTCTTGAGTGATTTTTACAATTTGGACGAGAATCTTATCACAAATGTATACATGGGATGTGTGCTATTATAGAAAAGATCGATAAGAATACGGCATTTATGGAAATCCATAATATTGATTTTTTTCTGGTTAATTCTCTAATATAAACCATAATGAATATTATGAATGTATATAATGAAGCCATTTCAGGATTTACAATAAGCAGACTATATTCAAAGGTAGCTCTAACACTGAAGATAAACAGAAGACAAATATTTCTCTTATAAATCTACTTTATAATGATATATAGTAGTTTATACATCCTAATGTCAAAAAGTAAACAATATCATCTATCATATAAATGACCTATTTATCCCAAATCGCTCACAGTTCACCAGTAAGTCTTACCAAAGCACGTGGCAGTTGGCAATGGGCAGAGATGATGCCTTGAAAATATTTTCTTCTAAAAAGCAGCTGGGAATAGGAAAAACATTTTAATTGACAGTAAATGCGTACACAGAACAGGAAGAGTGACTTCCATTTTAGAGAGAAAGGGCAGAAAGGAGAGTAAAATGAAAACTAAAATGTTTGTGTTATAATTAGCTATAAACCATAGCATTATGCAAAAACTAGCAGAAGAGAAAAATCTCTACTAAAACAAAATATCAGAGAATCCATTGGTAGAGGGGTGGGCAAAAGGAATTATTCTAAATAAATCTTTCACCAAGACCATGTTTGCTTTTCTTTGGCAGATAAAAGGAAAACAGTCTGGGAAAACATACCTTGGCTAGAACAACAAAGCATGATCTTTATCACATGTTATCACATGCATGTATGTGCTAAGTGTGTCTTTTCAGCCTCTGTTTGCAGGGAAACCCTGGCTGCAGCCTGTTCTCCCTTGAGTCTGCAATACTTCAGCCACCTTTAGCCATTGTAGTCCCTATGTTGTCATATAAGTGTCCACTCCAATGCTTAGACTCCCTTTCCTCCATCCAAATGCCATTTCTTCATCTCTGCCCTCTTCGGGGCTCAGCACAAATATAATTTCCATCCAGAAGACTCTCTCAGTTGAAGTTAATCTAATTATACAGTCAGGCTGGCCAAAGTTCTCCGGACAGGTGAATTCACTTCCTTATCTTACAGCTGACCATGATTTCAAATACCTTTGTTTTCTTCTTCTAGTATACTGTCTTCTCCTAACTGTAAATTACTTGGGAAGTGAGACAACATCCAATTAACCTGCTAACCCTTGCAGCACTTAATACAGAGCCATATACATGGCAGGTTACCAGTAACTGCTTGTTGAATTAAGTGGAAAGAAGTTCATTCTAACACATCATGAAAACCTGGTTAATGGGCAGGCATCTTGTCTCATGGTATTAGAGACATGTGGTTTGGGAAAGATTAAAATATTAGGAAAATGTCAAATGCTATTTATAAGGTAGCTAATAAACCCTCTCTTCGAGTAAATTATTATTACAAATGAAACCCAGTTAATAAAAATTCTGGGTATCTTAAAACTCCTAAATTACTTAACAAGCACATTTTCCCTGCCTTCTCCCAATTGCTTCACATATATGAAATAACTGAGGTCTTGAGGTAGCCATTGCTTCCAAAATGTGGAACCAGCATTGGAACCCAGGCCTCTGGGATCCTGGTCCAGTGACCCTTTCATCAGCTTTCACCATCTCTAATAAGAGGCAACAATTCATTTCTGATCTATTTGGGCAGCAAGAAAATCTGTGGCTTCAGCGGCTTACATATCCTTTGCTAGTTAAAGTATGGTCCATGGGCCAGCCACGTTGTCATCTCCTGGGAATGATTTTGGAAGTGAAAAATCTCAGAACCTTCCCCAAATGTGCATATTAGCAAGATACCTCTGTGTTGTTTTTATGCTCAATGAATTTGAGAAGAACTCTTCTAGAGAGACTGCATTTTCAGTTTGTGCACTCCTTGTATCTGAAATGGGGGAATAGTTTTGAGAAACAGAAAGCAAGTGAATATCATGCTATCTTTACTTAAGAAGTAAATACTGCTTGCAAGGGGATATAAAAATAAAATACGTAGTATAAGATTTAAGCAGTATGTAACAAGTATTTTTATTATTGACGTAATGCCTAAGAGGAAAGTGCATTTTAGCGTAGTTGAAATACCTAACTATATTTACTGAATCATGTCTTGCATAGTTCTTATACTTTGCAGAAGTATTTTATATGTCACCATATAGAAATTTACCAACCTTGTCAAATGAATTTTGATGGAAAATTTAAGACCTTTCTTTCACTGGAATATCATAATAATTACATTTTAGTTAAAACCTATCTTCTCAGTTGCAACTCATTTCAACAATTTCTGATTCTTTATAAAATACAACTATCACTATTCAATTATTTTGAAGAAGAGAATAAATCAGCAATAATTTAAAAATAATAGAACATTTCCAATTCTTTTGATTGACCCAGTACCTTTCCTTTCCTGAAAAGTTAGTTGTGAATCATTGACCCTCTTCTGGTGGCTTTGCAGGTACGATAGGAAGTTCCGGAAAGTTTAATGTAGAGGATTAAGATATCTGATTTATATATAAGTTTGCTTCTGCTGTCAAGAGAATTGGAGTAGAGAACTCAGATCCATGAGCTTCCAGACAGGTACTAACTGTGGATCCCCAGTGGGGTTGTTCTTTTGCTCTTTTAACTTTCTTAAGGGATATTGAAATACCCTATTTGTTTTTAATGGCTCAGTTGTTTTTTTTTTTCCCAAATCAAAGACAATTTTATATGTGATTTCATGGTCATTCTAGAAAGATTAGGTACAAAACTTTCTATATATTGAAAATACACAGACATGCAGGCTCAGTTAAATGCTGGCTAATACCCAAGGCAGGAGGAGGAATTGCCTGAATCAGCAAAGGTTTCTGTTTACACTTTGATTCCTGAATGTATTGATTCCTGGTATTAATTCCTGAATGAGAAGATATTGGGGTGGGAGAAAGTTTTTATTCTTACTTCAGTGATTATTTTTATTTTTACTTCAGTGGTTTGTACAAGTTTGAATTTTGAAAATCTTTATTTAAAAAAAAATCCAGTTAAAATGTCACAAATCTGAAAAAAAAGTTCAATAAACAATAACACAATAAGAAGTCAAGAGAGCTGGGCTCTAGTCCTATGTTTATAACTGGTTGTGTAATCCAGGGTAAACCACTAAATCCCCCAGGCTCAGTTTTCTCATGTGTAGCTTACTATAAAATTCTGGATGTTGAAGGACATGACTTTACTAATCCTGGGAAATGAAGGCAGAGTGAATGGTGGAAGACAGCAAGCATACAGGATGCTCAACCGCTCTGTCATCCTCACTAGAACACAGCAGGGTGATTACATTTTGAAACGTAAAAGTTCATTGAAAAGGCACTGACAAATTTGCTTTCATAACTGCACCTGATATATATCTCTTCTTGAAAACTCACAGTTTTCACTGCTATAATGTAAATGAAGAAATCAAACAAGGAATATTTCAGTGAAACACAATTTACTGCCATATATAAACACACACACACACACACACACAGAGACATATCTGAAAATAAAACTTTATGAGGCTATACTTAGCCTCGGTACAAGCAATGTATTTTGATATTTCCTATTTTCTTCTATTCTAATTTGCTTTTCATTAATAATGTTGTTTGCAGCCAGTGGTATACTGGAACTACCTGTGATTATTTTCAAAAATAGTTTGTTAACTTTTCATGAGTTTTGGAAAGCCAGTTGACATTACATTTATAGGTTGAAATCACTTATAAGGGAAGAGTTATTAAATTTATATACCATGGAAATCATCAAACCCTACAAATCAGGACTATTTTTTCAGAGCCCAGTGTTGAACTTACACCAACACAGCACTGGTCACGGCCCATCAATTATTAATGAGTCTCAACCTAAAGTTAATAATTTTCTTCTTTATTTTTCCCTCCCACTCCTTTGTTATTAAAAAACACAGGTATAGGCCAGGTGCCATGGCTCACACCTGTAATCCTAGTACTTTGGGTGGCTGAGGTGGGTGGATCACAAGGTCAGGAGTTCGAGACTAGCCTGACCAATATGGTGAATCCCTGTCTCTAATAAAAATACAAAAATTAGCTGGGCTTGGTGGCAGATGCCTGTAGTCCCAGCTACTCAGGAGGCTGAGAGAATTGATTGAACCTGCTGGGAGGCGGAGGTTGCAGTGAGCTGAGATCATGCCATGGTACTCCAGCCTGGGCAACAAACTCCATCTCCAAAAAAAAAAAAAAAGGATAAATACCAAGCAAAAAAGAATGATGGATTCAAAACAAAACTTTTTTAGTACGTGTTTCATATTTATCAAACACCAGAACACCAAACAGCAATACAGAATGTGGATGAGCCTACAGAGGAAAGGAAGACACTGAGCAGCGTTCTACTGAAAGTAACATGGAAATTATCTGCTGTGATTAAGATGGCTCCTGAATGAAAACCCGCCTGGAGCCCATGACCTCAGTTCCTTAGTTTGATATTTCTTCTTTTAGTTAAGAAACATTTGTTCTCACAGCAGAATCTAGTACAGCCTTAACTCTCAGCTAACACATAACTGATTCCTGGAAGAATATGGGCTTTTGAAATTGTTATTTCTATATTTACTTACCTATTGTTTTTAGTTGTTGATGTTTCAAAGTACATCTGATGAGACACTGAGGAACAAAAATGAATGGGAATATCACACAAAACATCTGTGGTAGGGAGAGGTACAAGCAGTTCCCAAGCTCAGCCTATGTTTTGACCCCTTTTAAACATTATAAAAGCTTTTGTGTGTCTTACCCTTTCCATCTCTGGCTTTCCGCATGTTGTCTTTACTTTTCTACTTTTCTTTTGTTTTCTCTCTAGCAGGAAATAATGGGTGTGTAAAGAATTCTGAAAACTATTGGAGGGATTTTTGACTCAAAGAGAAGCTTCCTTTTTTTATCCTATCTTAGAAAGATAAGAACTTTCTATGGTAGCTAAAATAATACACACATGCACACATAAACACATTTTAAACAACTTAATTCTTCTAAGTTCTAGTTTTTTTGCTTCAATTTATTCACACAGAATAAATCTACTCGCTTTCTTTTTGTATACACAAATTTGTATTATGGAAACGTGAGCTGAAAATTTTACCTAGCAAAATGTACTTCAGTGCTCTGCGAAACCAGGGATAGAAGAAACCATATATTAAGGGATTACATGTGGAGTTAAAATAGCCAAACCATGTCAAGGCATCAAACAAAACTACAGGAGTAGAGAAGTTCAAAAAGGGATCCAATAAAATTGTGAAGAAACAAGGAAACCAACATAATAAGAAAACACCCATCACTATTCCTAAAGTTTTGGCAGCTTTTTTGTCTTTCTTCACTTGATTATTTCGATTTTCTGGCAAGTTATTGATGGCACGAGCATGTTTCTTGGATACTGCAAAAATTTTGCCATAAATCCCCACCATCACAGACCCAGGAGTGAAGAAACCTGCCATAAACAAGGTGGTCCCCCATAGCTTGTTGAACATCACTGGGCAGGAATTGGAACAAGCAACCAAGATATCATAGCCCTCTATTCCATCTGCATAAGCCTCTGAGAAGACCACCCCAAAGGCAAATGCTCCAGGGACTGACCAGCAGACAAGTAACAATCTTTTAATGACTGGAATAGTTATTTTGGTGGAATAGTGTAATGGGTAACAGATAGCATAAAATCTATCAATGGCCACTGAGCAAAGATGGAAAATGGACGTTATGCTAAGCATCAGGTCAAAACTATAATGAATCTTGCAAAATGTAAGCCCAAAATACCAGCAGTTCTCCACCGATCTGATCATACTGTATGGCATGATAGTGAATCCCAGGAGGAAATCGGTGATGGCCATGGAGAGGATCAGGAAGTTGGTTGATGTGTGAAGCTGCTTGAAGTAGGAAATGGAAATGATCATGGCAAGATTGCCAAATATTGTGATGAATATGGCTCCTGCCATAAATGAATACATGGCCACTCGGACACCCAGAGACCTTTCATTTTCTGGGCAAGATCTATTTCCATATTCAGAGCAATCGAATGTTTCCTTCAAAAAAAAAAAGAACAGGTAGAATTTTGTCAGAATATAAATAAAATATTCTATGTTTTATATATACTTTCATAGAAAAACTCAAGAAAGGCAGAGAAGAATCTAGGAAGATAATTTATGCTGCAATATTACTCATGATCTTTCCCATTCATTTATTTTAACCTTTATTTGTAATTTTTTAGAATTCTCACCTAATTGGCTTAAAAGATCATTATTAGCCGGGCACGGTGGCTCACGCCTGTAATCTCAGAACCTTGGGAGGCTGAGGCGGGTGGATCACCTAAGGTCAGGAGTTTGAGACCAGCCTGGGAAATATGGTGAAACCTCATCTCTACTAAAAATACAAAAATTAGCCAGGATGATCAGCAGGCTGAGGCAGGAGACTCGCTGGAACCCCGGAGGTGGAGGTTGCAGTGAGCCAAGATCTTGCCACTGCATTCCAGCTTGGGAGACAGAGTGAGACTCCATCTCAATTAAAAAAAAAAACAGCATTATTTACTCCATGCTTTCCTCTCTACTACCAACATTTAGGAAACTCTTACTTTAGGCCGGGCTTTGAAATTTAAAAGAAGAAAAAAAGCAAATGATTGAGCTACTCTTATTCATCTTCCTATGTGTGTGGGAAGAATAGATATCTATCAGACAACACATGTACTTCTTCCTCCAAGGAGTTGGAAATACATAATCAGATTTGATTTGATTGTGGTCTATTATCTGTGAGATCAGGAGGTTACTATTTGAAAATAGTTTCATTCATGTGTTCTATTATTTTCACTGTGCTTTGTTTTATTCATGCCAATGTTGTTTTAGGGGGAAAGAATAATTTAATGACCCTTAATTATCTGATAGAGTCATCTCTTCAGCAAATGGTGAAGTCTTAACAAGCATCGCATCAGCCAGAGCAGCTAAGTCAGAGGTGGGCAGAGACCAAAGCCGCCAAAGCTGGGCAGACCCTCAGTTCTTTGTGACGAGCAAGTGCCCCTTCTCAGAGCCCTGTGCAATGACAGCCTGACAACTTTCCATGTGTAGGCCACACAAATGAGCAGAGGGCTAGAGAGCTTTTAGAAAGCAAGCCATCTCCACTACAAGAAAATTAAGCATATGCCCTCCTTCAGTTGGCCCAGAATGCTCATTTTGCATATTAAAATCTGCATGTTATTCTTTAATATATATTTGAAATGTAACACGTTCATAAATTAGAATGACTTTCTTTTTAAAAGGTAAGTTAAGAAAAAAAGAGCTGTCTGTATGCAATGCATAACTCGATATTGCAGAAATGCCTTTGGCCTTCAGTGACCTCACACATATTAGACCTTATCAGTTACCAACAGATAAACCAATAAATTCTCAACCCTTATAATATAAGAGCACATCACAAACAGAGCAAGATATTTTTCTTGAATGTCCACAATATGCAAGATACAAGGAAAGGAAGAAGAAAGCATGAAGATAAACCCTGGCAGCAGAGATTCTACAATGCAGCTGAAGAGAGAAAGCCCATCAACACTTAAAACCTAAATGATTCTGGCCAAGCGCGGTGGCTTGTGCCTGTAATCCCAGCACTTTGGGAGGCCGAGGAGGGCAAATCACAAGGTCAGGAGTTCAAGATCAGCCTGGCCAAGATGGTGAAACCTTGTCTCTACTAAGAACACAAAAATTAGCTGAATGTGGTAGTGGGTGCCTGTAGTACCAGCTCCTTCGAGGCTGAGGCAGGAGAATCGCTTGAACCCGAGAGGCGGAGGTTGCAGTGAGCCAAGATTGTACCATTGCACTCCAGCCTGGGCAGCAGAGTAACACTCTGTCTCAAAAAAAAAAAAAAAAAAAAAAAACTCTAAATGATTCTGCACTGCAGATGAAAGCAACAGTGGTGATTACCTGACCAAAAAGAGATCCAGGCAAAATGTACAATCAAAGATCAAAAATGGACAAGATAGTTTCAGGTCGGGCTACACAGGAATGTTGCAGCGAGGATATGACTTTTGATCTGGGTCTCAATGGGTGAGTAGAATTTGAACAGAAGAGAAAAGGCCTGTTCTACATGGAACGTAGAGTAAAGAAAAGACATATGGCTGTATGTGTTCTGAGACCTTCTAAAAGGAATTCTCAGGGACCCCTAAAACACAGCAGATAAAATATGGGGAGGGGGAAATAGAACGAGAGAAGAAAGCCTTTCTAGTTTCATTATTGTTCCTTGAGCCAGTGTTCTTAGCCAGCATTAGTCAAAAGAGATTTCCCTCTTTGTTCTTAAATTTGCATAATGATTTTTTTAAATTAAAGTAATCAGGTGAGCTAAAAGAGAGTGAGTACAGATTTGAAATTAAAAGCTTTCTCCAACCGATGCCAAGTGGTGAGTCCAAGGCAGTTTTCTCCTCTTTATTCTTCCTCCTTGCAGGCCTCATCCCCACTTGCAGAGAATGAATGGCCTGATGTGTGACGGGACATATTTGAGCAATAGAACTAAAGATCTTCATACCTCTCACCTAGGTGATTGCATACCACAAAATAGAAACACTACCAAAATGCATTTGAGGTCTCTGCTGACACCCTAAATGCTGTTTACAGAGACAGCTGACTTATTCATGAAAGGGTTTCATCAGAACAGTTTTATCCAGATCTGTCTAAAATGTGTACAACCATTTCTTTAACTATATTCATTTTTAGCAGCTAAAATAGGGGTTTCTGACCAAATACTGCATGCTCTCACTTACATGTGGAAGCTAAACGATGAGAACTTATGAACACAAAGAAGGAAAGGACAGACACTGGGGTGTACTTGGTGGGGGAGGGCAGGAGGAGGGAGAGGAGCAGAGAAGATGGCTATTGGGTACTGAGCTTAATACCTGGGTGATGAAATCATCTGTACAACAAACCCTCATGATACGAGTTTACCTATGTAACAAACCTTTGCATGTACCCCCCCCAACTTAAAATAAAAGTTAAAAAAATGTGAAAATAAAAATTTTAAAAAGACACATTAAAAAGTAGGAGTTTCTAATATATGCATATCGCATTTCGCTCTTCCTAATATTGTCACAGAAAAAAAGAAAAGAGAAGAAAAGAAAATAGAAAAAAAAAAAAAAAGAAGTGAGAGATTTTCCTCTTTCTCAGTACTACATTTTTTAGCTACTCGTCCTTTTTTGTTACCCACCTACTGACCAGTTAGGCATCACCATAGAAGAAAATACTGAGAGGAAATGCAATATTATCAAAAAGAAAAAAGGATTTCTGATCACCTTCAGTATGCTCATTTAAAAGCATAGGAGATCCAAAGCAAATTTTGTTGGTTTATTTTAAAATCACTTTACTTTTTACAAAGTAAAGCTAAAAGAAATAACGAGTAACAAACAATGTCCTTTTAGCACACATACAACATTCTTGTGCTAACAGCATTTTCACAATAGTATTTTCTTTGTTTAAGTTCTAAGATACATGTGCAGAACGTACAGGTTTGTTACATAGGTATACATGCGCCATGGTGGTTTGCTGCACCCATCAACCCATCATCTAGGCTTTAAGCCCTGCATACATTAGATATTTGTACTAATGTTCTTCCTCCCCTTGCCTCCCACCAGCCCCCTCCCCGACCCCTGACAGTCCCTGGTGTGTGATGTTCCCCTCCCTGTGTCCGTGTGTTCTCCTTGTTCCATTCCTACTTACAAATGAAAACCTACGGTGTTTGGTTTCCTGTTCCAACTACAGTACATTTTAAGATTCAATTGTTTGCAAACTTCTTTGTGTTCCTGGCTTAATGACTTTGATACTGTTAATCATCCTGCCATCCCGCTGTTGTTAAAATCATGCTGAATCCTTCTAAGTCTAAAATCATAGACTGCAGGGCTTGACTAATTTTCCTTTTAACAGTCAGAAACTTTAATTACACAATTATCTTAGTACTGAAGTTCTTTGAAACACATAATATGATGTCTACATTCACACATGAATTCCTCATATGCATCCCACAAAGTATAGAGAGGTATATCAGATGATTATTTGATGAATTCATCAAATAATAATTTTAATTCCATTTAAATATTACAACCCCCATAATTTAATTGACATAGTTCTTGCATGTGACATCCATAATCAGTTTAAAGCTTTCAAGAACCACATCTTTCACATCTATGGAAAGCTAAATGCAAAAGTAGTATTTTAAAGGCTATAGTTCTCAAGGGTCACTTTTCGTATCTTTTTAAACCTGTAACGTAAGCATCCTTAGATACATGGATGGATTGTCGTAGAGTTAAATGGAAAGTCAGATCTTTTTGCCATTACCGTTGAGTTTCTAAAAGAAGCTCAGACACAAAAAATGAAGATTTGTAATATAATAAATCATTTGCCCATTCCGCTTATGAATAAATCATAGACTTTATTCTACTAAATTGTTAAAATAAAAGTGTTTTCTATATTGCCTGAGAAAGTGATCAAACTGCAGGACCATGACCACAATGATAAAGAATTTTCTATTTTTTCTAATTTTTTATTATTTTTTCTTTTTTTAGGGGCAGGGAGGAGGAAGAGGAATTTTCTGATATTTCTAATGTCATAGCTTTTATTTTTGCCTCGTCTTTACATTTGATTAACACTTCATTAGTAAATAAATATTCCTCTGCTTTAGTAACCACTTTTAAGACTTAATGGACTTCACTATGTCTTTCTGCCAGGTAATCACTATTTCTCATTTCCTTGAATTATTTTGCCCTTATCCAAGCTATTGATTTCTTTCAATTGTTCAATTTCTATCAAATATTTAATGTTAATGATTCTTAACATATTAAATGAATAGTGTAACGTATAATATGAATAGCCTTATGAATAACCTTAGCATAATGCTAATATGTAGCACACTATCAAAAGCTACTTTCCCTCCCTCCTTCCTTTCTTTTTTCCTTCCTTCCTTGTTGTTAATAATCACCACGTTCAAGGATACATTTGACTAGAAAATTTTTCTCCTAAGAAAGAGAGGACATGGGATTGGAAGGTAAAGGCCAGGTAACTATCTTAATACTTAAGACAGTGATAAATAATTTGTTCAGCCACTTATAAGGAGGTAACCTTTTCCAGGATTCTAAATATCCTTCCCAGTAAACATGTTACTCTGCCAGAGGCAGCATGTTATTTCATTCACATATTAAAATGACTGCCTTTTATTACAAATTCATATTAAGTCCTGCACCTTCTCCAATCTTCTACATGCCTACACATTCTCTGTGCACATGACCAAAATTCAAAAGGGAAGGCCCAATGCACCAGCAATCTACTGCATTATTAGGGTGGCGATTTATTTCTTAAGAAAACCTCAAGGAAGAGAAAACACAGATCTTTGTTTCATATCCTACATCTTCCACATACCTGTCGCATTGCAGAAGATTCCATTGTTAACTCTTCACTGGAGGAAATTTTTTCTTTGCTTCTTCTCTAAATAGTGTGAATGTTTATATGGAACTGGAAAACTCAAACTATGTGAATTGTGCTGATTTATAACTTAACAATTAGTCTTAAGGGGATTGAATCTGAAAGTGAAAAAAACAGAAACAAAAACAAAATTCTTGTCGTTCAAAAGTTTAACAGCTTAATGAGCTTAAACCACTCCTTCATCTTCCCAGGAGTCTCCGCTTACCTAAGTTTTTATCACCCACAGCGTTTATGGCTCTAGGTCTGCTATTACATAAAGGTTGTGAAAACAAATCTGAGCCCTTGAGTTATGGAGGATCCTAAGGAGCCTGATCTCAACCACACGTGGATGGGATCTCTGATTCAAGTGGAATGCGTCCTTCATTTCAGAAAAATCTGAGACAGTCAGTGCATATTTTGTCTCAAACGCTAGTCACTGAGGCCTTCCCTTTGCCTTCCTCTTTTTCCTTTGCATAAATGTGACTAAAAGTACCTATCTCATTAACCCTCTCAGATCTGGAGAAATTGAGCATAATTATTATCTTTGTAAATAATTCACATGATTATGCCAAAATCTTCTCAATGCCACGGGTTTAAATCTACTCATATGTTTAAAAGCCTACCGTTTTGTCTGTTCTTTTGAAATGTGAAAGTTCATGTTGCTGTGACGGAACAGCCTTGGGAGGCAAGATACCCCAGATGTAGATTAAATGTAACTCTGGTCATTAGAAGAAACCCAGGTCCTGCTTGAATGAAAATTAGAGTGCTCTGTGTGATCTCGGCGGGCTCTGCCTAGGACCACTGCATAGGCATGCAGATTGTGCAGTCATAAAGGGAGCTGAGCTTTGAAGAAGCCATGCTTAATTTGTATTTCTGTGAGATGACATTTTGTATTTCTGTGAGATCAGTGGTGACATCCCCTTTATCATTTTTTTTATTGTGTCTACTTGAGTTTTCTCTTTTTGGCTAGCAGTCTATTTTAAAAATTCTTTTGAAAAACGAACTCCTGGATTCATTGATTTTTTGAAAGTTTTTTCATGTCTCTATCTCTGTCAGTCCTGCTCTGATCTTAGTTATTTCTTGTCTTCTGCTAGCCTTTAAATTTGGTTGCTCTTGCTTCTCTAGTTATTTTAATTGTGATGTTAGGATGTCAATTTTAGATCTTTCTTGCTTTCTCCTGTGGGCATTTAGTGCTATAAATTTCCCTCTAAAAACTGCTTTAGCTGTGTCTCAGAGATTCTGGTACATTGTGTCTTGGTTCTCATTAGTTTCAAAGAACTTATTTATTTTTGCCTTTATTTTGTTATTTACCCAGTAGTCATTCAGGAGCAGGTTGTTCAGTTTCCAGGCAGTTGTGAGGTTTCAAGTGAGTTTCTTAATCCTGAGTTCTAATTTGATTGCACTGTGGTCTGACAGACACAGTGTTTGGGTGATCTGCGATTAATCCTATTTTCCATCAACTCTATTATTCTTTGTGCACAATATTAAGGACGTTAGTTTTTCAGGTGCCTGCACATTATGTTAAAGCAGAAACTCCTATAAGTAGTCCTTGACCATTACAAAGGAATTAGTAGTCTGAAGTATTCCTATGAAGAAAACTTCATGTCATGTTCCTATAATTTCAATGGTAAGCTCTACTAAATATTCAAGGACCAAATAATGTCCATCTTACACAGACTATTCAGGACACCAAGAATGGTTAATTTGCCAATTGATTTTATGATGATAGCATAAGCTAGATACAAATTCTGAAAAGAAT
The DNA here is from genome assembly GCA_004027835.1 of Alouatta palliata. Taxonomy (NCBI): domain Eukaryota; kingdom Metazoa; phylum Chordata; class Mammalia; order Primates; family Atelidae; genus Alouatta; species Alouatta palliata. The sequence goes on along the minus strand of PVKV010002193.1, from coordinate 160,063 downwards.
CGACAAGACAGAAAAATTTAATCTTACTCATCAACTTAGATGCAGCATTGATAGAGTTCTGTTACTTGAAAAAAAAAGATAAATAATACCTACATTGGTCTACCTTAGGGACATAAGCATAGTTTGATTATTTGACATAAAGACATTATTTAAAGTATTTTATCACAATATCAAATTAAGAGAGAACAATCATTTACTTATTTCAACAGATACATGACAAAATTCAAACCTATTTGTGATTTTAAAAAACCCTCTTAGCAAACTAGGAAAACATAATTTTCTTAACTTGATTAAGGGTATCTATAAAAACAAGTAAAAATCTTTTTATCAAATATCTTATGTAATGATGAAACATTAAAAGCATTTCCTTGAAGATGAGAAACAGGGCTAGAGAACCCTCTAAAGCAGGGGTGTCCGCATCTTTTGGTTTCCCTGAGTCATACTGGAAGGAGAACTGTCTTGGGCCACACATAAAATACACTAACGCTAATGATAGCTGATGAGCTAAAAAAATTTTTCAAAAAAATCTCACAATGTTTTAAGAAAGTACAAATTTGTGTTGGGCCACATTCAGAGAAGTCCTGGGCTGCAGGTTGAACAAGCTTGCTCTAAAGCCATTTCAATTTCTTGCTTTTGCTGGAGACCCTAGCCAGTATAGTGAGGCTGGAGGAAAATGTAGAAAAATTAGAAAAATGAAAACAAATTATTATGATGACAAATGATATAAATGTCTATATAAAATATCCAAGTATGCAATACATTTTTAGAGTTAATAAGAGAGATTAGCAAGGTTGTCAGTTAAAAATATTAAAATACATATAACAAACTTTCACATGTATCCCCAAACCTAAAACAAAAGTTTAAAAAAATCTTAAAATACAGAAATATATTGTTTTTCTGCCTAGCAACAAGAAATAACTCAAAATTGTAATTTGTAAAAAAATTTATTTTTGCACCATAATCAAAAATAGAAAAAGTACCTTTAGAAGGAGATGTGCCAGTCCTCTGTGGAAAAATTTTAAAATTTTATTAAAAGACATAAACAAAGACCTAAAGAAGGATTAAAAGAATCACTGTGGTAAAGATGTCAATTTTCCCAAACTAGTCTAGAGATTTAATGCACTGTCTATCAAAATCTCAAAGGATGTATATGTGTGTGTATGCTATTTGACAAGTTATCCCAAGAATTTATAAGGAATTACAAAAGTTTACATAAAGCTAAATTCTTCAGATGAAGAAATAAACAAAGAAGTGAAAAAGAAGAGAAAATAGAGTGAAGACTTTTTTTAACCTCATTTCAAGACTTAAATTAGAGGTATTTGTAAAACAATAAATAAAGTGATAAATGGATCCTGTAAAGAACCTAAACACCCCTCCCACACATGTGTATAATAAATTATATTAATTATAAATTATAATAAGTTAATAAATTATATTACCAACAAAGAAGTTGGTAATATAATAAGTCTACACACATGTCTGTGTATGGAAATTTAATTAATTAATTAATTTTTAAATTATACTTTAAGTTCTGAGTACATGTGCAGAACATGCAGGTTTGTTACACAGGTATACAAGTGCCATGGTGGTTTGCTGCACCCATCAACCCATCATCTACATTAGGTATTTCTCCTCATGCTATCCCTCCCCTGGCCCCCCACCCCTCAACAGGCCCTGGTGTGTGATGTTCCCCTCCCTGTGCCCATGAGTTCTCATTGTTCAACTCCCACCTATGAGTGAGAACATGCAGTGTTTGGTTTGCTGTTCTTGTGTCAGTTTGCTGAGAATGATGGTTTCCGGTTTCATCCATGTCCCTGCAAAGGACATGAACTCATCCTTTTTTTATGGCTGCATAGTATTCCATGGTGTATATGTGCCACATTTTCTTTATCCAGTCTATCATCAGTGGGCATTTGTGTTGGTTCCAAGTCTTTGCTATTGTGAACAGTGCTGCAATAAACATATATGTGCATGTGTCTTTATAGTAGAGTGATTTATAATCCTTTGGGTAATGGGATTCCCTGGTAATGGGATTCCTGGGTCAAATGGTATTTCTACTTGTAGATTCTTAAGGAATTGCCACACTGTCTTCCACAATGGTTGAATTAATTTACACTCCCACCAACAGTGTAAAAGCATTCTTATTTCTCCACATCCTCCCCAGCATCTGTTGTTCCCTGACTTTTTAATGAATGCCATTCTAACTGATGTGAGATGGTATCTCATTGTGGTTTTGATTTGCATTTCTCTAATGACCAGTGATAATGAGTATTTTCTTCATATGTCTGTTGGCCGCATAAATGTCTTCTTTTGAGAAGTGTCTGTTCATATCTTTTGCCCACTTTTTGATGGGGTTATTTTTTTTCTTGTAAATTTGTTCAAGTTCTTTGTAGATTCTGGATATTAGCCCTTTGTCAGATGGGTGGATGGCAAAATTATTTTCCCATTCTGTTGGTTGCTGGTTCACTCTATTGATAGTTCCCTTTGCTGTGCAGAAGCTCTTTAATTTAATTATATCCCTTTTGTCAATTTTGGCTTTTATTGCCATTGCTTTTGGTGTTTTAGTCATGAAGTCTTTGCCCATGCCTATGTCCTGAATGGTATTGCCTAGGTTTTCTTCTAGGGTTTTTATGGTGTTAGGTCTTATGCTTAAATCTTTAATCCATCAGGAGCTAATTTTTAAAGGTGTAAGGAAAGGATTGAGTTTCAGTTTCCTGCATATGGCTTGCCAGTTTTCCCAACACCATTTATTAAATAGGGAATCCTTTCCCCGTTGCTTGTTTTTGTCAGGTTTGCCAAAAATAAGATGGTTGTTGATGTGTGGTGTTATTTCTGAGGACTCTGTTCTGTTCCATTGGTCTGTATCTCTGTTTTGGTATCAGTGCCATGCTGCTTTTGTTACTGTAGCCTTGTAGTATAGTTTGAAGTCAGGTAGCGTGGTGCCTTCAGCTTTGGTCTTTTTGCTTAGGATTGTCTTGGTTATGTGGACCCTTTTTTGGTTCCATATGAAATTTAATGTAGTTTTTTCCAGTTCTGTGAAGAAAGTCAATGGTAGTTTGATGGGAATAGTATTGAATCTTTAAATTACTTTGGGCAGTATGGCCATTTTCAAGATACTGATTCTTTCTATCCATGAGCATGAAATGGTTTTCCATTTGTTTGTGTCCTCTCTTATTTCTTTGAGCAGTGGTTTGTAGTTCTTCTTGAAGAGATCCTTCACATCCCTTGTTAGTTGTATTCCTAGGTATTTTATTCTCTTTGTAGCAATTGTGAATGGGAGTTCACTCACGATTTGGTTATTTGTCTATTATTGGTGTGTAGGAATTCTTGTGATTTTTGCACATTAATTTTGTATCCTGAGACTTTCCTGAAGTTGCTTATCAGCTTAAGGAAATTTTGGGCCCAGACAATGTGATTTTGTAAATGTACAATCATATCATCTGCAGAGACTTGGCCATAGTTATACATTTCACATTTAGGTTTTTAAACTTACCTTAATTCTGGAATTGATTATTGTTTATGGTGTGAGATAGGGTCTAATTTCCTTTATTATTTCTGTATAACTAATTGTCCTAACACTATTTATTGAAAAGTGTAACATTTCCCCTTTAACCAGTTGTTAGTTCTATAATAAATTAAATTTGCTAAATTAGAAAATCCAGAAGAAATGGATAAATTCCTGGACACATACACCCTCTGAAGAGTAAATCCTGGCCAGAACTTCCAATACTATGTGGAATAGGAGTGGTGAGAGAGGGCATCCTTGTCTTGTACTGGTTTTCAAAGGGAATGCTTCCAGTTTTTGCCCATTCAGTATGATATTGGCTGTGGGTTTGTCATTAATACCTCTTATTATTTTGAGATGCATTCCATCAATACCTAGTTTATTGAGAGTTTTTAGCATGGAGAAAGGGCTGTTGAATTTTGTCAAAGGCCTTTTCTGCATCTATTGAGATAATCATGTAGTTTTTGTCATTGGTTCTGTTTTTCTGATGGATTATGTTTATTGATTTGCATATGTTGAACCAGCCTTGCATCCCAGGGATGAAGCTGACTTGATTGTAGTAGATAAGCTTTTTGACGAGCTGCTGGATTCAATTTGCCCAGTATTTTATTGAGGATTTTCTCATCAATATTTATCATGGAGATTGGCCTAAAATTTTCTTTTATTGTTTTGTCTTTACTAGATTTTTGTATCAGGATGATGCTGGCCTCATAAAATGAGTGAGGGAGGATTCTCTCTTTCTATTATTTGGAATAGTTTCAGAAGGAATGGTACCAGCTCCTCTTTGTACCTCTGATAGAATTTGGCCGTGAAATTCATCTGGTCCTGGGCTTTTACTGGTTGGTAGGGTAGTAATTGCTGCCTCAATTTCAGAACTTGTTATTTGTCTATTCAGGGACTCGACTTCTTATTGGTTTAGTCTTGGGAGGGTGTATGTGTCCAGGAATCTATCCATTTCTTGTGGATTTTCTGATTTAGCAAATTTAATTAATATAACAACTGGTTAAAGGAGAAAGGTTAGACTTTTCAATAAATAGTGTTAGGACAATTAGTTATACAGAAATAATAAAGGAAATTAGACCCTATTTCAAACCATGCACAATAATCAATTCCAGAATTAAAGTAAGTTAAAAACCCAAATGTGAAAGATATAACTATAAAACTCTTAGAAGACAATATAGAAAAATTTCTTTATATCTCATGGTAGGAAAGGATTACTTAAGTCAAAAAAAATGAAGAAAAAGATTGATAAATTTGACCTCAGTAGGATGAAGAAATAATGTTTAGCAAAGGTCATAATAAATGACTGAAAAAATAAGCTACTGGTTGGTAAAGTATTTGTCCCAAATATAATTGACAATGAGATAACATCAGGAATATGCAGACCTAAAAATCAATAGGAAAAATTTTTAAAAGATAACATGATTTTTCCTAAACTGAGTATAGGCTGCAAGGACACTCATTGTAGATTTCACATCTAATATTCATATTTTACATTTTTTCTGTAACATATTTTAATCTATTTAAAAAATTATTTTTTAGAAATGACTTTTTTGTAAAGAGAAATCATCACCGTGCAGTATGTTACGTACAATAACAAAACTATGCTTAAATTGCCTCTGGTAACAGTGAAGGTTACACCCTCCCCAGCCCGAGTGGGATGATATCAAGAAAGCTTCAGAAAACAGTTTCACTTGAGGTAAAACCTCAAGAACAAGTAAGTAAATCATTTGGTAAAGAGCATTTTGAACAATAGGAATAGAATGGCCTAGTCTAGGAGTTCTGAAAAGGCATGGAGTTTTCAGGAAATTTAGGTAACTTGATATGGCTGAAATATAATACACTGGTAAGAAAGGGGCAGGAGATACAGAGAAAAAACTAGGTGAGACAGATGACAGAGAATCTTTCATGCCAGCAGAGAAATGTGGACATTATGGTGTAATACAGAAAGTAATACATAACCATTTAAGGATGTTCAACAGCAGAAAGACAGTCAAATTTAGGTTTTAGCTGAATCACTGGCTACTGCGGAGAATGAACTAGAGGGGTCAAGACTTGAGGAATGAAAATCAGTTTGAGAATTAATCCAGAGTCCACAGAAGGGAAAGTTAAGATTTGCAGGAAGGTTCATTGCCCACCCTTGACTGGTGGGTCGGGAGTGAAAGGAAGAAGGAGTCAAGCATTACTCCCATGCTTTCAGCTTGAGCAACTGCAAGGAGAGTGGTGTCATTCAATAGAGAACATGGGAAGAGAAGGGTGAATAATGGGATGATTCGGTTTAGTTCAGCACGTGTGAAAGGTTGGACACCTACTGCAAAGGAGAGCAACTGACAGGAGAAAACACCAGTATGTTTTACATGAGTTGGACAGACAGAGAAGAAAATTAGATGTCAGTAAGAGTCTGATCACAACAGTAAGCTTCAGCGTTTCCTATAATATATTACATAATGACATAAGATGACATATAATGATATGATCTGGGCTCAGAATGGCAATTAGGGATTTAGGTTTTAATTCTATCTCTGCACCTATGAACCAGGTACAAGGGCAAAGTGAATTGTAAATAATAATAACAAGTCAAATGTATTGATCATGTGCTATGAACTATATGCTGTATATTATTCAAACACATGACAAATATCTCACTTCATTTAGCAAAGGTTATCATAAATGACTGAAAAAAGTGATAAAAATAATTTCCATTTTGTGGAAATAAAAACTTCATTTAATTCCTGTGGAAATTCCGGAGGGCTGGAGAACATACTGGTCTTGTTCACATCTGAATCCTTAGCATCTAGCTAACACATCTATGCGCATTTAACACATGCACAAAAAGTACTTGTTATAGGAATAAATAAATAATTTTTTTTTTTTTTGAGACAGAGTCTCACTCATCACCAGGCGCCAGGCTGGAGTGCAGTGGCGTGACCTCGGCTCACTGCAACCTCCGCTGCCAGGGTTCAAGCAATTCTCCTGCCTCAGCCTCCCGAGTAGCTGGGAGTACAGGCACGCGCCACCACGCCCAGCTAATTTTTTTGTATTTTTAGTTGAGACGGGGGTTTCACCATGTTGACCAGGATGGTCTCGATCTCTTGACCTCGTGATCCGCCTGCCTCAGCCTCCCAAAGTGCTAGGATTACAGGTGTGAGCCACTGCGCCCGGCCTAAATAAATAATTTAATTAAGGAATACCTCTTCACAAGAACCCTGAAAGTTGTGTATTATTTGAACCTTGAAAGTTATGCATCAAATTTGAATATAAATATTATTTATATTTCTCTAGAAATGAGAAAAATGAAATTTAAGGAGGTTTACTAAATCACTTTCTACTGTAAAACATTGCTAAGCAGCCAGTCACTACAAGCGTTTGAGAACAAACTCAGGCCACTGTATTTCCAGGTATATCGTAAGTAATGATCTGGCTTCTTTTGTTTGTTCTTATTTGACAGCGGTAATAGGAGTGATGAAGAAGACAATTCAAATGATTCAATTACCTGGTAATGATTGCCATTTTGCGTTTTATTTTTTTTTTTTAACGTAGAGCTAACTTGTGATCTGGCTGCACATGTTCTAATGTAACATTGTGGTAACTCCACCTCTAGTCTAATGTGGTTGTAAAACACATTATACTGTGGTGTTTTATTGTGTTTTGTTGTGTGTTTTATTTTATTGTCCCTGGTAATATAAACCATGGAAGGAAGACAAGTTGATGATATGTGTGTTTTTCCTTGATCCCAAAACTTTCTATAATGTCTCGCATTTAGGAAAAGATGCAAACGAGATGAAAACTTTAAGCCATTTAGGCTCAGAGTTATCGACACATTTCAAGCTTATGAGACTGAAATCACTATTTACAAACTCTCCGGTTGTTAAAAGTAGTCTAGGGAGGATTGATTATAGAACTAATTAAATGTGTTGATTGGCTATTTACCAATGCCTACCTCAGTTCATTTACAGTTTGACACTTTGAAGCTGCAATTTGGTAAACTTGAGCCCCCAGTCCAAAGAGACTCCTATAAACAGCATCTCTCTCATTTTACTCTTATTTGCCAAACTTCAGAGTAAATAGAGACCAGAGGGCATCATTAACACGTCTGCTCTTTGGTTTTGATCATGATGGGACATAATTTCACACTAGTAGTCACTGGGGAAGTAGGTGTACTTAGTGGAGATAGGAAAACATTTATCATGAAACTTTATTTGAGGAACCAAATACCTGGGGAATTCTCAGACTATTAAGCAAAGGCCAAATGTAAACCTGAGAAAGAAAACTTTAGCTTATGCAAGATAAGCAAGATGGTGACCCGTGCCTTAGTCTATCTACTTATTGGATGTAGCTGTTTATAGATTTGGCACATGAGCAAAAAGCAAGGAGTTTCTCATCTGTAAGATAACAGAAGTCTAAGGAAAATCATCTAACTAACATTATGCCTCAGCCCTGGTTGGCTGATACAGGAAATCCTTAATTAAATACTTATTTGGTTTGTCCCTTAATAAGTAATTTCAAATATTAAAATTATAAGTATACTGCATACATCGAATAAGTTAAGCTCCTCTTTCAAAAGAGGGAATAATGCAGAATAAGGCCAACTTTTTTCCTAGTAACAACAAGTTGTGTGTGTTTCACTGTTGCCTTTGTCACCAGTCTCCAGTGGATTGTGACTGTGGGTTGTTAGGAGTCCCTGTGCCTTTACTTTCCTTGATGATTGGTGCTGACCATAGTCTCTCTGGTCCTCCTCAAGCCCACTATAAGACCTTGTTGCCCAATACCCCTTTCTTGCTACTAGGGTTATTGAAAAGCTGGAATAGTGCATTCTGGTATTTCATTAATAAACATTTTTTAAAATTTGGGGGGACAAATAATCTCACTTCATTTAGCAAAGGTTATCATAAATGACTGAAAAAAAGTGATAAAAATAATGTAGGTTTATCCAATACCTCCTATTATCACTATATTTTCAGAACTGAAAAGAGCATATTAATCCTGGAAATTTAGTAAGGACATAATCTTAGACAACAAGCAGTCTATTAAATTGAATAAGTTTTCCAATATGAAAAGCTCACCACATTATTTTGATTTTCTCACTTTACAATTACTTGTAAAAAGTTTGTCACAACCAACACAAAATTCAGACTGAGGGGATTTGGGAATCCCTGACTTAGACTATCAAGGTCCCATTAGTTTCAGAAAATATTGAAACACCAAAATCTCAAGAACTAACTTTAGAAATAAAGTTTTTCCTTGCTGGTTTAAAAATGGTGCATTCTAATCAACATAAAGAAAAGAAGTAAAATCCTTCTAGACATTTTCATGACTTCAGTAGCAGGTAAAAAGTAGAAATTTCATTTAATTTGTATTATTTTGTAAAAAGTTAGAAACAACTGGAATTGTTGACAATAGAGAAGTGGTTAAAAAATATATTTGTATATCTGTGCAAAGTCACATTATACAGCCACAAAAAGGTATTACTCGTAACTCAAACCTCAGCATCGTGCATTATATTCAGTTACCAAATGTGCACATATACCCCGACTCTAAAATAAAAGTTGAAAAATAAAAATGTTAATATAAAATAAAGAATTTTAGATGCTATAATCCTCACCAGGAAGTATACTATAAGTAACATTTTTTTAAAAAATTCATTTGGTTTGTATATATTTTATTTTTATTTTTATATTTTCCTTTATTTTTCAAATTTCTTAGAAATATGAGAATCAGAAAAACATACTTTAAAATATGAAAATCAAGATATTTAAGGATTGGTATATATATTAACAATATAAATAAATTATGTGTCAACAATTATTTAGCAGTAACATTTAATGTGTGTACTTTTAGTGTACAAAAGACATATACATATATGTGACAAGGACATGTATAAATATATGACAAAATCATTCCAGTTTGCATTCTCAAATTCAACCCTATAGTTTCCACCATTGAACAGCTGACTAAGGTACCACTATAAAGTCATGGCAGTTCTTCTAAGGGCGGGAAAAGTTATATAAAAGGTAGGCCCTTAAATGCTGGATTTGCAAAACTCCAATAAGGTAGTAAGAATGGAAAACATTATACCTACTATGTCCCAAATAGAAAATTACCTATAAGCGTCATAATTTAACTCACCTACGTACTTTGACTCAAGTAACTGATTTTAAAAATCCATGTGGTTGGTGCATGGCATTGTTTATGTTGTATTCAGAAATATAATCATCAACTGATTTTCAAAACAGTAAAATATAATAATTCCACTGATTCTATTCCAAAAATAAATTACACCTGGATGAATCTTTTTGGAAAATTTTACCAAACAGAATCATCTTCAGTGCTTTTCTAAACCAGGGATAGAAAAATGCATAAACCATTGGATTAAATGTAGAGTTCAAGTAGCCTAACCAAATCAATACATCGTTCAAGGCAGGTGGATTCGTGTAGTGCAGAAAAGGGTCCATGACTGTACAGACAAAGAAAGGGCACCAGCATACTAGGAAAACTCCCATCACAATCCCCAATGTCTTCGCAGCTTTCCTTTCTTTGCTCTGTGAAATTCCGTTTTTCATTTCCAATCCAATTTGGAGCTTCTGGTTGCCATTATTAATTGATCTTGCCTGCCCTTTAGCTATAAGATATATTCTGTAATAGACACATAACATAATAGATCCAGGTATGTAGAAAGAAGTCATACAGGCCAGTACCCCAGATATTTTGCTAAAGAAGACAGAGCAATCTCCTCTGCAGTGAACATGTTTGTAATATATGTCTTCAACTCCTTTGAGATTTAGCTCCAGAAAGATCATTCCAAATGCAAAAATAGCGGGGACACTCCAACTAATGAAGACCATCACACAGATAACCAAGATACTGATCCTGGCTTTATATCTCAGTGGGTCACACACAGCATAGTAGCGGTCAATGGAGATGAAAGACAAGTGGAAAATGGATGCTGAGCTCAGCATAATGTCGGTGCTGGTGTGAATTTTACAGAAGACTTCTCCAAAATACCAACAGTGCTCAACAGATCTCACCATGCTGTAAGGCATGACCAGGCACCCCAGAAGAAAGTCCACAGTGGCCATGGAATGAATGAGCCAATTAGTCGGAGTATGGAGTTGCTTGAAGTGTGATATAGAAATAATAACTATCATATTGCCAACCAGTGTGGTCAGAATTATGAGCACCATTAAACTGTACAGGGAAGCACGGACATCATTTGGCCAGTTGTTTTTCACACAGGAACTATTAATTATATTGTGGCAAAAGGGCATCATTTCAGAGGGCTGTCAATCAGTTTACTTTTCCCTTTGTGTGTTGAGTAATCTTTTTTCAAAATTCATAATCAGGTTACAGTTCCTTGTCTTTTGTATTTTTTATTTGCACATACCTTTCCCAGAATCCTAGGAGAAAAAAAAAAAAAGACTAAATAATTAGCAATTTGATTCTTCTCACTTCTAACACATTTACCTATTACTTCCTGTTGAAGAATAGTTATTTTGGAAGGAACTTTATTTTTAAGTTCCATTCAATAGTTCAGCACAGCAATTTTGTTTTAAAACCTTTACCTGGAGTTGGACATTGTTCTAGAAATACAAAGCTAAATTATTAGGTTGAACTATATGAAACTGCCACATTTGTAGATCAGAGAAGATCAAATGATTATGATCACACATCTTAATCTATGGAAACAATCTGTGTCCACAGGAAGCCAGTCTAGGGGGGAGACTTACATTCTAAAGGGTAGAAAAAAATTGCCAGAAAATTTGGAATTAAAATATTTTTATGAAAAATAAAAGAAGTTTTACATGTGCCTCTTGTGCAGAATTAATACGCACTAGTGCCCACTTTTGCATTTGGTCTTACATAAGTTATACATTTCTTATTTTATAATTAATTATAATAAAATAAGCTTACATATCTTTATTTCCAGCTTGCAAAGTACTTCTACGTATATTCCATGCATTATTTCAGCTACCGTTTTACTTGAAATTTATAGTACCAACATCATTTTTTGTATGGAAGATACGACATGCTTTATTAACCTCATTTTACTTGAAAGAAATTGAAGTTTAATTCACAAAATTATCAAAGCTTGAATATGAGCTGTGGTCTCAATTACTAGTTCATTTTGTTTTATAACAGTCCAGTCTTTCTCTGCATTGCAGAGAAAACCAATGTGAGGTCAATTTTAAAAGATTAAGCTTTACATTTTCATATAAGAATTTATGCTGTCTTAAATAATGGCACCTACTAGTGAAGTATGATATTGTGGTCCCACTTATTAAAGATGTTTGATATACAGACTAAAGTCTATCATAAGAAGTGAAGTGGTACAGTGCAAAGAGCACTGAGGTGAGAGCCCCTGGAAGCTGAGTTTCCATATGGGCTGTGGGCAAGGCATGCGACCTCTTTATTTTTTAAGTTCTGAAACTCAATAAATTCCAACTGATAAAACAGGTAAAAAAAATTATTACAACGAGAAGGCATCTTCTACTAGGCTTTCTCTTCTTGTACTTCACTGAAGAACCTAAAAGTTCCGACGGACTCGGTTGGAAACTGTCCCTTTTGTTTCTATATGACCTTTTAATTCTGAGCTAAATTCTAAAACTTGGATTTACACACACACACATGCATGTGCACATACACGTACACACACACATATATAACATATATGCAGACATGTACATGCATATATATTAAGAGAGAAAGGGGAGAGACAGAGAGAGAGAGAAAGGAAGAAAGAAAAAGAAAAGGGGAGGAAAGAAGGAAGGAAGGAAGAGAGGGAGGGAGCAGGGGAGGGAGGGAGGGGGAGGGAGAAAGAGAAAGAAGAAACATAAGAATGAAAGAAAGAAAAAAAGAAAGAAAGAAGGAAGGAAAGAAAGAAAGGGAAAGGAGAAAGAAAAAAGAGAGAAAGAAAGGAAAGGAGAAAGAAAGGAAGGAAGGAAGGAAGAAAGGAAAAAAGGAAGGAAGGAGAAAAAAGAAAAAAGGAAGAAAGGAAGAGAGAAGAAAAAAGAAAGAAAGAAGGAAAGAAAAAGAGAAAGAAAAAAAGAAGGTGAGGAGGAAAAGCTTGGGGAAAGAATACAAATTTCTAGCAATGAAGTCCTATAATCTATCACTTTGATATGAAAATGCTAGAAAATAGCAGCAATTCTTAGAATTCCAGGAGTCTGTCTTCCTTTTTATCTTTTCCCCCTTCCCTCTAGGCTGATGGTTTAGAATGAGAGAAATGCAACATTTAGGTAAGTAAATGTGTATTTTAATAAATTTGAAACACTTCTCCCCTAATCTCCTTTGGTCTTCTATTCCCAGAAGGAAACATATTTATAACAAATAAATCTGTAGGATTTATTTGAAAAGACACACAGGTTCGTTCCATTATAGAAGCTAAACAATATTTAAACTAAGCAATATTTGAATTATGATTAAAATCTCACTAAAACAATGATGGATTTCTTACTATGAAATTTAAGTTTGCATTTAACTAACTCAATCAGTTAAGTTGTACATTTTCTAGTTAGACTTTTCCCCCACTATTTCCATCTCTTTTCCTTCTTTCTTTTACTTATTTGTTGACTTACTAAAGGAACCATGCGACACTCAAAATTACTGTTTAGAAGCGTCTATTTATTACTGATTCTTAAAAACATTTCTACCTGATGTCGTATTGAGTAGGTCTCTCAGCAGGAACTAGGGTTCAAAAAGAAGTAAGGGAAGGTGGAAATAAAGCAAAATAAAAATTTCACTTTTAGAAGATGAAAAAACCATCTGGCAACTTCATCGGCCTTGTTCTTTGTGGCTACAAAATGCGCAGTCAGTTCCCAAATAAAAACCAGAATGACTCAGAGGCTACCTCAAACTCATATTTGCATATATTGGTTTAAGAGAAATCAAGCCTTAGGCACAGTATCTTAGAAATTGTTGATAGTATGAATGCCACATCTGTAGAATAATTTGTCTATCCAACTTAAACATCGTTTGTATGAGTGCTTTCTTAAGTGTTATAATTTGTTTTTAAATAGATTTATTTGTTTAAATAAGTGCCCTGTGACAACATTATCCTTATCTAAGGACCTGGTAGAATAGTGTTTTTGTTTCTTTTCTTTCAGCTTTAAGAATTTGCGAGCTAGAAATAATTATTACCTGTATATACAAATTATCCAGGTCGAATATACAATAGCAATATGGGAAGTTAATAAATTGCTGTTTGATTGCCTAGCTGAGCAAATAGTTCTGTGCAAATGATCTAATCATCTAATGTTTGAAAATGACATATGAATTTAAAAATATGTTGATAGAACTTACAGTTAAAAATAGATCTGTCTAGCAAGGCAGGAACTCCCTGGGAGAGTGCTCCAACTTTCCAACAGAAGGTCATGAATCCTAATCCTATCATAACCTTTGTCCCTGATTCCATCAATCACCCATCCCTAATTGCTCAGACTTTCATCTCTATACTACTCTACTCATTTCCTATCTAAACCCATTTTCCATTGTGCTATTACTCACAAAACCCTTCTAAGTGTGCCCTTGGGGACTCATGGTCTTTATTCTATTTCCTAAAATTCTTTTTTAAACGTTTCCCTCTCTTTGTTCTAACTAAAACTCTCTCCCCTCAGGATACCTTCTCCCCTGCAGTCTTGTCAATGGTGACTATTTTCTTTCCTATATCCCTTGTACCTCTTCATATTATAAGATCTTGAGGAAGAGTAAGTGTCCTCTTACACTTACTGCCATTGAAGATCATTGTCCCTCTTTCCTCCCTAACCTCTAACCCCTTGCAAGCTTTGAAGTTCATGTCTTCATGCTATACCTCTGTATTAGTTCATTCTCACATTCCTCTAAAGAACTTCCTGAGACAGGGTAATTTATAAAGGAAAGAAGTTTAATTGACTCCCAGTTCCTCAGGGCTGGGAAGGCTTCAGGAATCCTACAATCATGGTAGAAGGGGAAGTAGACACATCCTTCTTCACATGGTGGCAGCAAGGTGAAGTGCAGAGTGAGGTGGGGGTAAAAGCCCCTTGTAAAATCATCAGATCTCGTGAGAACTCACTCACTATCACGAGAACAACATGGAGATAATGCCCCCATGATTCAGTTACCGCCCACCTGGTCCCTCCCATGACATATGGGGATTATGAGAACTATACTTCAAGCTGAGATCTGAGTGGGGACACAAACCATATCAACTTCCTCCTGTTGCAGGCAGGCACAGACTCCCAAGTCATGTCTGCGTACTTCTTGAAGATATGAGCTCCTGGCTTGCAGTCACTGTCTGTAATGCTACTCCTGCCAAACTTCTTAGCAATTTTATTATCCACCTTAATGATCCTTCCAATAATCGACTCTCAGTTCATTGAGCTCTATTTTTGAACAATCATAGACTCGCCTGTGTCTCATCTCACGCTTCCATGGTCATCCTGGGATGTCATTATCAATGACAAGAATCACCAAAATGATTGGTTTCAAGCTCCACATCCTGTCCTCCCAGCCCATGGCCACTATTGCTTCCTTTCCCACAATTTTTTAACTCCCATGAAACCCTCAATTCATGTATTTTACACGCCTTTCCACGTCCTTCATTTACTTATGCCTACCTCTTTATTCAGTTTAGATTCCAGTATCTCCTAGCATTATCTTACGCTCTCTCCCGCTAACACACTTTCCTGGCTAAACCTGAACGCTGGTTCAGTGCAGTTTTCCTCTCACTCTACTCCTGCATGTTGAATGTGGCATAGAAAAACACACAGCAGCCTTCTTTTAAATTCGTAACAAATATGGACCATTGCAATTGCTCAGGAATCCTACTCCATTTTCTTGTTACCTTCATTCCTTTCCTCTCTGAGATGACTATTTCATGCATCCTCCCTTCTTGAATGTCAAATACTCACATCCTTACTCTTACCTAATGACTTTGCATTCTGTTTCACTGAAAAAAATGATGCAATCAGAAGAGAATGTCCACATCCCACCATGCCTGTTTACATATTCAGCCCACCCCCATATTGCTACAAATTACTGCGAATGAATGGACTCTCTCCCACCACAGGCCACCCCTCAGATGTGTCCCATACGCATCTCTTTATGCCTATTCCAAAATACACCCTCCAGTTCTCTCTCTCCTGCATCTTCAGTGGTTCCCTTCCAAACATCTTCAGTCTCAAATATGCGGTAATATTTTTCACCTTAAAAGAATTATTTAAGCCCACATCTTCTTTCATTTACCAACTACCCGTTTGTCAGAAAAGAACCCTTTGAGTCATTTATACCTCCGTCTCTAATTCCTTTAATCCTATCTTTTAAAACTCACTGTAATAAAGAATTTCATCATCAACATTCCACCAAAACAGTTCTTAACTAAGTTCTTTGACCCAGTGGTAAGTTCTCAGGCCTCGAGTTCTGGCTTGGTCTTTCAGTTCCCTCTTGAAACAATTTCTTTCCTTGGCTCGTGGGTCACCACCCCCTTGTGATTATGCTACCACACTGCTCTTATCAGTTGCAGTCATGGTTCTTCATCTCACTGGCCCTAAGGCTCAGTCCTCAGTTCCCTTCCCTATTCATAACCACTCCCTTGATGATTTTGTACTGCCTTATGGCATAGTCTATATGCTAATGAGTCCCCAATGGACACTTCTACCTTCGACCCTCCCCCTGAACTCTGGGCTAATGTTACCTGCTGCCCAGAGGATATCGCCACTTAACTTGTCTAAAGCCAAGCCCTTGACCTCCCTCTGTGCCTAGCTTTTTCTCCTCCTCTCTACATATCTAGAACATGACAACTCTATTCTTGAATGTCCTCCATCCAAACTTTGAGGTAATTCTTAGCTTCTCATCCACACTCAACAACATATCCAACTCTTCAATAAATTATCTTGGCCATTCACTGAAAATATATCTAGAATAAGATCATTTCTCATCATTTCTACTATCATCATCCTGGTCCAAGACACTAACAACCTCCACATTAATCTAATAACCTCCCAGCTGGTTTCCCTGCTTCTCTTGTCTCCCCACAGAAAGTATTCCCAACAGGCAGCCAAAGTGATCACATAAGTACCTACATTTTTAACATAAATTCTTCCAGAATGGTAGAACATGAGTCTCAAATATAAAAGAAGAGCAGCATAAAAAATATGCTCAGAGCCAATACTAAGACATTACCAGCCATGCACACCTATCAGGCCAAAGAAAGCTGCACAGTGACATGCTGCATCTGTGCCTGCGTGTGTTAAGACGACACTTCCCACAATGTCTCTTGGAAATTGATCTACTCCTACAGTGGTGTGTGTATGTGAGGCTGCATTCTGCCCATCTATAACCTACTTAAATTCTTCAAGTTCTATATACTTTCAAGCATGAGTAACTTTTTTAATATAAGTGAGTTAGTACTGCTATTTTTATAGACACGGCAGCAAAGAGAACTACAAATCTAGAGGTCTGTGACTGGTGCAAGCTAGGTGATTTTTTTTCCCATTGGTATCCAGAGAAGAGGTTCTATGAAATAGTTTTGGCCTTACAGGTGATAAACTAAAAAAGAAGTGATTGAGATATGAATTTTTTTGGTAAAAGTGTAAATAAAGCCTCTGACTTTCAGACATAATTATTCTTAAGGAAAGTCATCCTTACTGTACCAGAGACATACAAGATAAAAGAAAAAGACAGAAACATCCCTGGTTTCCCTGAAGCTATATATTTCACAACCTAAACTGGCTTCTATTTTTCCCCCTTTCTTTGGTTTACTTTAGATTATTGACTCAAGGACCTAGCTTCTAAACCAGTAAGAAGTGACTGGCTTCCTCCACGGCACTCTTCTTTGACAGGTGAAGAGTAGGTAAGAACTCCATGGAAGGTGTGGAGAGTAGGTTCAATAGCTGATACTGAACAAAGGAGAAATTCATTATTAAATAAAAGAAAAGGAGGTCCCCAGAGTCCCTCAAAAGAGGCAATCATAGAGTCATAGTAGGTGGAGTGGGTGGGAGCCTTTTGAAAACTAAGCTGCCAACAATGGTGTCCTAATGAACAAAGCCTGGGAGAGGCTGGGTTATGCAGGTTTGGATGAAGAGCTTCTCAGTATGACCAGTCCCTAAAGGAGAAAATCGCCTGAACTCCGAAGCAGATTTAGGAAAAGATCAAATCCTCTGCCCCTTACCCCAAGGAAACTGGCAACTCTACAAGAAAATGACAGTGGAATGGGCTGTAGTTGCAACAGTGAAGAGCCTTTCACCAGGAAAATATGCTAGTGTGTCCTTACCCGAATGCAGAAGCCAAATAGATATGCAAAAGCATCACCAAGCAGAAAATGTGAAGCAGTGAAGTTCCTGGGCAATTCAAAGTAGGGGCCACTTCATACCTTAAAGGAAACTAAGAATAAACAACATGTCTCTGACCCAGACAGAAGCCACAATCTCAATGCATGGTTGTCTTGTTTGGGTTTGTGTGTGTGTTATGGTTTGTGTGTGTTTGTTTAAGTGACACTGTTTCTCTTCTGTCTGGTAATTCTGCAGTTACCACATAATGCTAAATTGGAGATAGAGATATAGGACATTATAATCTATGCCAGGATGTGACTTTTTTACTCTAGAACTTTCTATGGCTATCTTGTACTTGCTTTGATAATAAATACTCTAAAGTACATGATACTCTGATTGATTTGTGGGAGAGAATTTAAAAGTAATATGAACCTAAAATTGCAACTAAACTTTGCCTTAACCTAAATATACTGTTGTTTTACAATCTCTTACTGATCTTAGGTAATGTTATAAAAGTTGTGTGAACCCACAGAAAGTATCACACTCAAGCCTTTGGTAAACTTTCAGTGTTTCGCTTGGTTCTCGTCCTGTCTGTGGTCACTGAAGCATCATAAAGAAAACACTGGTTGCCAATACAACCAGTTTGAGTTTAAGAAAGGTCACAAGTCTATGTCGTATAAAGGAGATAAATGATTTAAAATATTCCAGAAAAAAAAAACCATACATGCTAGGTGAATCCATTAAATGGTCCTCAAATATAGAAAATGTTTTCTGGAGACAACTGGTCCCTTGCCTCTCTCTCCCTACACCTAGGATTGGAAACATGTTGACTCTTTTGCGTTTGGTTCCCGAACCAAGAAAGCGTAAAGTTTTTAACCATGTCCTGAAATGGAAGAATAATTGCTAGAATCAGATATTCTCAAAAGGTGTTTCAAAGCCCAGCTTTTATAAGAGCGGTGCTTGTAGCAAGAAGAAACTTTCAAATCTAGCAAGATTCTATCCTGGATGAGAATGCTGTTGGCTGGCATGTGTTCCCATCAGTGTTTCTGGGGAAATAGACACTGCTGAAATTTGCTGGTCTCTCGTGCTCTGCGTGGCTATCTCATGTTCTTATTTATTTTAAGACAGCCGGTAGGTACTTGTATCTATAGCTAACAGTCTAGAATTTAACTTTACAGTAAGTGCAGTTTCATCTCTTGCTACAAATCCTTCCCCAAATAATGTATCTTTTCAGGAACAATGATAGGCTGACCTTAAACATCTCAGGAACACTGTATCTTTGAATTAAATGGGGCACTACATACAGAACAATAAGAAAAAGTTTGAAACCAGAAAATGTTAAATATAGGAAATATGACTTTACGATATATTCAAGGGCTTATAGCACCCATGTGTACTTAAAAAAAATTACTTACAAAGAGGTATAAAAATCTTATACCCAATACCTTCTAATAATACTCTTAAGGTAGTACTTTGAGAAAGGTATAAGAATTAGGATCTCAAGAACTGGGAAGCTGAGCTATAAAAGAAGTAATAATGACCTCCGCACAAACCAAGAAAAGAGTTCCCCTTAAAATAATTCTGGCAAATTTTGTTTTAAAATTGAAATGCAGTTGATGAAAAGATACATTTCTTAAAAATCAAGAGTGAGGACAGTCACGGCATTAAAGAATTGGAAACAAGCATTGTAAATAGATCTGCAGGTGAGAGGAAAAGCTTCCTCCCGACTTTCCCTGACAGCCCAGTCTTCATGACCGCCAAAAAAAATCCTATGACCCTGATATGAGCTACCAAGGAAAGTCCACAAGCCATTTAACAAAATAGAGTAGCAGCACAGGGAGAGGCCAAGTCAACTAGAAAAGGCAGCTGTTATAGAAGCAGGAAAATAAGAACCTTAAACACAATTTAGTAGAAACACCTGAGAAGGTTAAAAATTGGAGTACAGATAAAGGTTTGAAATCAAAAGAAATGATATCCGCCATTTTGAAAACCCATGAAAGAATTATAAAAGAGAATAATCACAACTGAAGACTGAATCACGGAGCTGGTGGATACAATAGAGCAGTCTCACATACATTAAGCCAAAATACAAAGAAATATAAATTCATTCATTCTTTTTTTTTTTGAAATAAGGTCTTGCTGTGTCACCCAGGCTGGAGTGCAATGGCACCATCATGGCTCACTGCAGCCTCAATCTTTGGGGTTCAAATGATCCTCCTGCCTCAGCCTCCCAAGTAGATGGAGCCACAGATATGTGCCATCATGAAGTCTTTCTAACTTGCCCAGGCTGGTCTTGAACACCTGGGCTCCAAGCAATCTTCCTGCCTTGGCCTCCAAAAGTGTTAGAAATACAGACACGGGCCACCGTGCCCAGCCTGGTTTGACTTTTCCAGCAGCATCGCTCTGATTTCTTCCTTGAGAACAGACACAGAGGAGCAAAGATGTAAGTATGAGATCAGCTGGGGGCTGCTACAACGGAAGCTGTCACCTAGTGAGAGAAGATCGTGCTTTGGAGCAGAGCAATGGTTGTCAGCATGGAGAGGAAAGGTCAAGTTTGGAAGATGTTTTGAAGATACAGCCAGCATGAATTGCAGATAGACTTGATTGTGGGTTTGGAGAAAGTCATCAAGGGAAGTAGCAGGGCTTTGGGCTTGAGCAGCTTGAAAGATGGAGGTACTAGTTAGAGAGATGGAGAAAATGGTGACTGCAGAGGGACAAGAAGCAGAGGAAATTAAATGCTTTGCCCTTGTGAAGTTGGAGCTGCGTGAGGAAGAGCAGGCCGTTAGTGGTCAGCTGCCTTGGTTCAAGTCCGGGCCTGGCCATTCACTGGTCCTGTGGCCTTGAGCATGCTACCCAGCCTCTGGAGGCTGCAGTTTCCTCATGTGAAAAACAAACAAAAACAAAAAAACCTATCTTCTGGAGCTCTTATGAAGCTGGAGTGAGTTAATTTTTATAAAGTGCTTATAATAGCATCTTGTAGATAGTGTTCATCAACTAAGTAAACATCGAAGAGTAATGCAAGGGAAATCGAGGTGCTGTTTCAAGAATACACATATATTTAAATTTTAAAAAATGCACTCTAGTGGATCACTACAGGCAGATGGGAAGGAAAGGGAGAAACAGAGATAAATAGGGGGAGAGAGAGACACTAAGATAAAATAAATATATAGAAGTAGGATGTTATAAGGGAGTGGCATGTGTTTTATTCACTGCCGAAGCGCCAAGGCCTGAAAATGTCTACAACATGTACTGAGCACAAAAAGGAATAAAGAATTGAATGAATGAACAAATGAACTGAGGAGTTCATTAACTCATTTAATGTGCCTTGTGGAGCCCATAAAAAAATTGATGGCCATACACTTAGCCTGGTTCTAAATTCTGAATATCAAGGAAAAAATCGTACAAGAATCCAAATAGAAAGAACTGGTTATTTTAAAAGGAAAGAAGTTCAGGTTAGCATAGGACAGCTCATCTGTAATTTTGGAAGCCAGAAGGCAATAGACTTAGGTTAGAAATCATGATGGAAATAGAATGTCAATTCAGCAATCCTATATGCAGCCGAAACAGTGATCATATAAAAGCAAAAGAATGACAGTAAAAATACATTTATGGCCATTTGCTGAGAAATTCTAGGAAATACTCTAACGATATAAAAATTAAATCAAAACAAAAATTTCTAAATAGCAAGAGATGAAGAATAAAAGCAACAACAGTGAGTAATACCTAAATTAAGGTTTAGTTTACATTGAAAGGGATTATGTTAATAGGACACAATACAATGCTTGTTAAAAGAATATTCAAAATGAAAAAAATAATAAATTTCAAGGAAACACTTAATATTGGCCTGGAACTTGAATTCTAACTATCTTAATAACACCTGGTTGTTATCAGGGGTGCTGAGGGGCTGCCAAGTTAAACTTCTTGGCTGGATGGAAAGATGGGTAGTTATAATTTAATTTTGGAAAGCTGGTTTAGCAGCATTTTTTAAAATGTACAATGCTCATGTTGTTTGAATTAGCTCAGTTCAATGCACTTGTTTTTTTAATAGCAACAAAAGAAAAAAGTAAAATAGTCTAAACTTTTATATCAGATTTATATGTCTATCAGTAGACATATATGTTTAACAAGATGTTAAATAGAATGAACTGGTTCTTTCTATATAGAGACAGAAAGATGTCAGTAATATATTTCCAAGTAAAGGAAAAACATTTACAGATTATTTAAAAATATACAATTATGTATTTAAAAATATTGTATGTCAATAATATATTGTTAAGTAAAGAAAACATTTGCAGAGTATTTAAAAATATCATACATAGGGAGACATACTTACATATGTTTATGTAATCATGGAAAATGGGTATGGAATGGAATACTCCAATTCTCAATATTGTTTACTTAGAGATAGTGAGATTGAAACTCAAAAAACAAACAAAAAAATTAAACAACAACAAAAGAAAATAATACAAAATTTTTGCAATATTTTTACCTGGGTGATGAAATCATGGGTGAGTTTTATTTACTTTTCCATCTCTAGGACATATTCTAAGCTTCTTTCTTTGGGAATGTTTCACTTCCATAACTGGAAAAAAATGTTTTAATAAAAGTAAATGTATTGTTTATAAATTTTTATTTAAAAAATTATTAGTGAATAATTATCAATAAATATGTATTATTTGTGTTTCTTTGGCTTGTATAATTCTTTGCATGATTTATTTATCTATTTTACCTTTGTACTAAAATCATACTTTTGCTAAATTTCTGAACTGAACTCATTTCCTGTTTTTGTTTCATTATAAAAATTTGGGAACAAAATGTAAAATAGACAATAATAATTTTATTCCAAAACTATACTTGCAGCTCTCCAATTTATCCAGTATTTTTAATGAACACATGAAAAATATTTTGGAAAAGTACTTATTTTTAAAGGGTGAGAGAGACTAGGGTCAGGGGAACCTTTTTTTTTTTTTTTTGTTGAGACATAGTCTCACTCTGTCGCCTAGGCTAGAGTGCAGTGAAGCGATCTTGTCTCACTGCAACCTCTGCCACCTGGGTTCAAGTGATTCTCCTGCATCAGCCTCCTGAGTAGCTGGTATTACAGGTGCCCACCACCACACCGGCCAATTTTTGTATTTTTTTTTTTAGTAGAGATGGGGTTTCACCATATTGGCCAGGCTGGTCTTGAACTCCTGACCTCGTGATTCGCCCGCCTCAGCCTCCCAAAATACTGAGATTACAGACATGAGTCACCACGCTTGGCCAAAACATCACTTTTAAATGTTTAAATCATGGTTGTTGAGGTGCAACATTGCTGGAAGTGAACGATTTCTGTTTCAAAGAAACAGGAAATAGGACAAAATTTATTTGTTTGCTCCTACATCAACACAGACCAACAAATAAAAGAGTAAAACAGTCACCAGCAGTATTATGGTAAATGTACTATACGTGAAAGTGTTTCTGCTATTTTGACATGCATAAAATAGTATGAATCCGATTTAGGCAATATAACTAAACGGTTCTTAAGTTAATTGATCTAATATATGATCATGTATACACATACACACTGAATTTGGTTTAAATTGAAAGGTATTATGTTAATATGACACAATACATTTGGAAAGGTACTGAGATTTTTCCTACCAAGTATATTTGTACAAATAATATTTGTGCAAATAAGATTATGGTTTTGTAGTTTAGTTTTGTATATAGTAACAATAAGACATATTGTAATTATAAAACCTACAAAAAATGTCTATAAAGACTGCTTATATAACGTTAAAACGAGCCAATGTACACATAGAATTTCCTTCTTGATTAACAAGAAAATATTTTTTTTAAGTTTCAACTTTTCAAATGTCCTAGCTTCCTATAAATGAATTTTTTAATGAAAGAGAAAGAACATTTTTAAGACATGTAAAGCAAGCTATTTAAAAATATATACTCATTCTTTTAGCTTCTCTTACTAAAGTGTCTATTAAGCGACTAAATTACAGAAAATCCTGTTAACCTTCACACTAAATAATCCTAAATTTTAACAGATGAATAAGTACCAAGCCATTGATAAATGTCATTATCTTTAGCATTCTTCCTGTAAAATACTACTCTAGGCCTTTCGGTTAGTCTCTAGGATTTGGTTTGGCTGTTCAGCGAATTCAGACCTACCTGCTCAGGTAAGAGTAAACACAGTCAGTGGATGAGCAGACAGCAGAAACACTGCCTTTGGGATCCGTGTGCATCAGTCTCCTGTATACCTGCTGCTGGCTAGAGCCCGCTGCTGCTCTGTGACAGGCCACAGTTAACATAGACAGAATGACGCAAATATTAAAATCCAAAAAAGGATAAGCTGCTAATAAATCTTTCTGAAACAAGCTAACAAATATGTTATCAAGAAATATAACTGGGAGGAGCTTTTATTCTGAACCAGCATCAGGAAGCTAGCAGTGAGCAAACTAAATAGAGAAGGTAAATATTATCACTACTTTAAAAATAATTCCAAGCATGGGCCACCAGGAACCACAGTGATGCATTAACGGTATATAAATGAAAACACATGTCCATTAAAACTGACTTAATTGTTGATTGAATTGAAAGAAAAGTATTTCTCTATTAGACATCTGTACAAAGAAAATAACTAGCATTTAAAAAACAATTTGCTTTCAAAAGAGATGACTTGTACCCAACAAATGAATTTTTTTTTTTTTTTTTTTTTTTTTTGAGACACAGTCTCACTCTGTCACCAGGTGCCAGGCTGGAGTGCAGTGGTGCGACCTCGGCTCGCTGCAACCTCCGCTGCCTGGGTTCAAGCAATTCTCCTGCCTCAGCCTTCCATGGATATTTTTAAAAAATATAATGTACGCAAACCCAATAACATATCATAGTTCAAAAATACTTCAAAGCAATGACTTTCAAACTGTTTTGCACCACAACTATAGGAAGAAATACATTTTATATTCTTATTCAGTACACATGTAGGTAAGGACTCATAACAAAAGTAAAAGTTTTCATTAAAAAATGTCCTTACTTTGTTTAAGTCACTCTGATATTTCCTATTTTATTCTATTTCTTTTTGTAATAACTGGAAATTACAACCCAATAATGTTATTACAGGCGTCTGCCACCATGCCCAGCTAATTTTTGTATTTTTTTAGTAGAGATAGAGTTTTACCAGGTTGACCAGACTGTTCTTGAACTCCTGACCTCAGATGGTCCATCCCAAAGTGCTGGGATTACAGGCACGAGCCACCGTGCTTAGCCTATCTTATCCGTTTTTACATTTAGACTTTTGAATACAATAAAGGTCGATTAAATAAAAATAATTTAAAGATAGAAAAGAAAAAATAAAGATAAATAAGAATAAAGCAAAGAATAACGATAGCAAAACAAGTAAATGAAAAATTAAGTATAAAAAAGAAAAAATGTTTATATATAAAACTTCTAAAATGATCATCTCTACGTGGAGCCAGATCCTCCAACATGGCAAAATGAAGAGCTGGACAAGGGCAGTTCCTCTTCCATTTCTATCTGTTACTCTGCATAGGATTAAAGGATCGTTATGACACATTGATTACAGGTCTCAGTTCTCACCCTCCTAACATCCACACCATGTCTTTTCTTCATTAGGGGTAGAAAGTACCTTTTTTGCCCCTTCAATCTGAACTTTGCCATTTGACATGTCTTGGCCAAAAGAATGTGAACGGAAATAAAAATGTGCCAGTTCCAGACTTAGTCTTTGGGAGGACATGTTTATGAGTGTGCGTTATCCTGTCACCAGGAATACAACATACCCAGCTAAACCACTTGTCCAAGAAAGATGACAGACAGGTGGAACAGACTGAGGCATGAAGACCTGCAGCATGTGGCAGTCACCCTAGCTGACTCCGTAGAGTCATGAGCATAAGTTGCTATTATTTTAAGCCATGGGGTTTTGGTGTCATTTGTTACATGGCATGATCAAAGCAATAATTAAAGGGATCAATTGTATTTCTGAAGGAAGCCATGGAGATATGCTGCCCTGTGCTCCTGCCTTGGGATCACTAGTGAAACACTGATACCCCACAGTGGGTCAACTGTGATCTACATAGCCATTGTTAAAAGCAGTGATAGAACAAGAAAAGGGCATATGGTGAAATGACCCTTTGCTAAGTGAACTGAACTATTGCTTTAGAAGTTTCCAGATATTAAAGGTTGGTTCAAGAAGTAATATCCAAGTTCAGTTCTTATTAACAATACATAGAAAATGTCATTCACTATTCTCAAAATGAGTTTAATGTTGCCTGAATCACACATATATCTGTCTTACTGTAAATCAGTCTTCTTTGCTGGCAAGCACAATACCTCACGTATTAGAGTTTATTAAGCTCTAGGAAATCAAGGCTCTTGTCTGCTTTGTTCATTACTCTCTCCCCATGGCTTAAAACAGTGCTTGGCAAACCATAGATGCTTAATAAATATTGGCATACTGAGTAATATTGAATTACTGGGTAAATTAATTATTCATTTTTAAAGGCTTTAAATCAAAGGATTACATTGATATGGAAATCTCTTAGTTTCACTGTGTTAATTACAAACCTGCACGAGCAGTGAATCTTCTCTTCATGTCCTGCTCTTTCCTTTAAATGGAAAACTTATTTAATTGGATAATGAATCTTTCTACTAGGAATATATAGTTAATAATAAGATTAACATACAAATAAATATTTATTGTACAATAGAGGGGTTGCTAAATGGAAATATAAAGGCTGTGTTATGGGAGAAAAGAAGGATTTGGAAACCCTACCTGGCAGACAGGACAGTTTTTATGCATGTGGTCACATGTAAGCTGAATCTGCAAAGACAATTCTTGCAGACTTCTCAAACCAGCTAAACTTAGAATAGGAAAATACACACAAAAACTTTAGTTTTAATAAACTAATGTCATAGTGGACAATTAAAGTCTTCTAGTTAGCAACAATTCTGTTTTTAAATGTTATTCTTATTCCAGCATCTGTTTTTTTTAATCAGCAAAAGTGTCTTGAATGTTTACTGTGGGCATTAGAAGTAAAACTTCTTTGTCCTTTCTTTTAAACACACACACACACACACACACACACACACACACATATACACACACACACCCCCCTAAAAAACACCAAAAGTAATAGCCACAAAAACCAACATAGACAAATGGGATCTAATTAAACTTTAGAGCTTCTGCACAGCAAAAGAAACAAGGATTAGAGTGACCTGGCAGCCAACAGAATGGGAAAAAATTTTTGCAAGCTACCCATCTGACAAACGGCTAATATCCAGAATCTACAAAGAACTAAAACAAATTTACAAGAAGAAAATAACCCCACCAAAAAATGGGCAGAGGATATGAACAGACACTTTTCAAAAGAAGATATTTATGCGGCCAACAAACATGAAAAAATGTTCATCATCACTGGTCATTACAGAAATGCAAATATCAAAACCGCATTGAGATACCATCTCACGCCAGTTAGAATGGTGATCATCAAAAAATCTGGAGACAACAGATGCTGGAGAGGATGCAGAGAAATAGGAAAGCTTTTACACTATTGGTAGAAATATAAATTAGTTCAACGATTGTGGAAGATAGTGTGGTGATTTCTCAAGAATCTAGAAATAGAAATACCATTTGACCCAGCAATTCCATTACTGTGTATATGCCCAAAGGATTATAAATTGTTCTATTATAAAGACACATGCACACGTATGTTTATTGTGGCACTGTTTACAATAGCAAACACTTGGAACTAACCCAAATACCCATCAATGATAGACTGGATAAAGAAAATGTGGCACATATACATCATGGAATACTATGCAGCCATGAAAAAGGATGAGTTCATGTCTTTGCAGGGACAGGGATGAATCTGGAAACCACCATTCTCAGCAAACTGACACAAGAACAGAAAACCAAACGCTGCATGTTCTCACTCATAGGTGGGAGTTGAACAATGAGAACACATGGACACAGGGAGGGGAATGCCACACACAGGGGTCTGTTGGGGGGTGGGGGGCTAGGGGAAGGATAGCAGGGGGTGTAAAGATTGGGGAGGGATAACATTGGGAGAAATATCTAATGTAGGTGATGGGGGTGGAGGCAGCAAACCACCATGGCACTGTAATAACCAAGCGAGTCACAGAAGAAGTGCCACGCTCTGAGTTCAAATTACGAGTCCTTTATTCAGCCAGCGACCAAGAGTCAGCTAATGCTGAAAATCTCTTGGCCCCGAGGAGGGGGATTGATTACTTTTTATGCCTTGATTTAGGTAGGGGAGAGGGTACCTAGCTGAAGCAGAATTTTACAGAAGCTAAAAGAGCAGGTTAAAGGAAGGGGCTGTGGGTACAGGTGTTTTCCATACAATTACCAAGATGAGAGGTGATCAGGCACCTTCCACACAGTGATCAAAGGGGAAAAATTTTCTTCACAGTAGCAAGGGGGTAGCCAAGCAGGATGAGCTTACAGTGGTTACAAGTGTTAAGAACAGTATGCTTCAAACCTTAACGCTTCAAAGCTTCTAAGTGTAGCCTGACCCAGTTATGTACCCGAGCAGCGGGTATGGTAGGGAGGGGGAAGCTGGGCTGGAGCTTACAGCCAAGATGGAGTCAGTTGGATCAGCACAAGGTAGGTTATGACATTGCCCACTTGTGTTTTTGGGGCGTCAAAGCATTGACTCTTCAGGTACCACGAGGGGGTTAGAGTGGCTTCTAAGACACGTAAGTTTGACAGAATTTATGCGCTGTCTCGTGAAAGCAAGGAGCCAGTTTA
The DNA here is from genome assembly GCA_004027835.1 of Alouatta palliata. NCBI lineage: Eukaryota > Metazoa > Chordata > Mammalia > Primates > Atelidae > Alouatta > Alouatta palliata. The sequence goes on along the minus strand of PVKV010002193.1, from coordinate 131,544 downwards.
GTACGCAGGGTCCAAAGATTAAACGTAACACAAAGTGGAGAAGAGGTCCCGCCAGCCCAGTTATTAAGGTAGTTAACCATGGGCTCCAGTTAAACATGCTTTGGAACCATGAGGCTTTCTTTTCCCGCTCTCATTGGCATCTATCTAAATTGTCCTGGAGTTTTGAAGAGTGTTAGGAGTTGTTAGCATAAAAGCAACAACTTTCTCTCAGTGCTGCACATAAGCCTCCCTGAGAGAGGAACACTAGATCTAATCCTCGGCGGTTTTGGAGAACTACTTCAGCCAAGGATTCCATCCGGGCATGTAACATTTTTATGGCAGACTGGGTATTTCTTAAATCAGAGTCTACCTGTTGATCTAGGAATGTTAGTCCAGTTTCCCCTCGGACCAGGGCTGCAGTGCCAATGGCTGCCGATCCAGCCACGCTGAGACCAGCTAGGATAGGCACAATGAGGGGGACACCTCGACAAAACCTGGAGCGTAGCCCCGGAGGAGCAAGGAGATGTCATCCTTCTGGTCTGCTGTAGACCTGGGGAAGCACGTGGACTAGCACACACAGGACTGGTCCAGGTTCAGTTCCACTGATACACCGGGTAAGGCCTGAGGTGCAGGCCAGGCAAGTGTTGTTGGGTGCCTGGTAGGAGACTGAGGTGTTTAAGATAGTAAGCAGAGACTGGTTACAGGTAGCTTGAAAGGGAGCATTGGATAGTTTATATCCCTTGCTGATTAGGCAGGTGGCATTTCCAGCGACGTCCCCTAGAGTAAGGGAACGGGGGAGTGTCCGGCAGGTCAGAGGACTGGAACTGAGAGGGGCTAGAACTCCCACTCCAATACAGTATGGGAGTTTGGCCTTCAGGCACAGCCAGCAATCCTGAGCCAGTTCAGGCTGAGTATCATTAAGGAGGTGGTGTACTCCACCTAGAATGGACATTAGGCTGGGCTGGAGATGCTCCTGCTGAATCTGAGATGGGGGAGCTTGGACTGGCGACAGGGCTGTTGAGCTAGCTGATTTGGGTGGGCTGATTAAGCTGACTTGGTTAGGGTGTAGACGGAACATAGGGTCGCTCAAATCAGTTAAGGGTCTGATTTGTTTCGGCTATCTCCAGGAGACTAGAAGTTTCTTTTGGATGGTGAACATAGATCCGAGGTCAAAACCTGTCTAAATCCCCAAGACATGCAGTAATACCAATAAGCTAGATCAGGGTCGTGAACAGTTAAGACAATAGGGTTGCAGTTTCCCTTAGAACACCACCACCCCGGATCAGGTCCGTGAGCTATGGAGAGGGCTGAGGATTGGGTTGGTCCTCTGGAATAGGTTGCCAGGGTTACACAAGACCCGTAAGGCAGAAGAACTCATACTGCTGTTAGCAGCTAGCATCCAGGTGGTCTCCCAGACACAGGCAGAAGTCAATTGACCGCAGGCTTTCCTCCACCTCATCTGATTCTCCACATCCGGTATATCTGTGTGCAAATCCTGCAGCGAGGTTGACAGCACCTGCTCCGAGGCTGACTAATTGCTCATGTGACAAATCTCGATTTGCGGAGTAGGAATTTGGGAACAGAGCACACATATCAAATTTAAGAATGACCCGGTTGGATGTACCTGCTCTCCATGAGGTATTTGCAAGTACACGCCCATTTCTGAAATCAGTGAGGAGGAAAGATTAGATGGGGGCAGAGGGCATAGCGGGAGGCAACAGGCAGACAGAGAGAAGGATAATGAGAACTAACTAGGGGGTGTTATCCAAGTTAGGCGCGGCTTTAAAGGACCCAATCTGGGCTGTGAGACCCATGTTTCTTCTTGATGTTTACTGGCCTTCTTGATGCATGAGGGATGAATCCAAGCAGGGATGCCATCAACCTTCAGGGCTGTTGGCGTGGTGAGGATGATGGTATAAGGTCCTTTCCAGGCCGGTGTGAGTCCTTCTTTCTGGAACTTTTTGACATACACCAGGTCACCAGGACGGAAGGGGTGGCAGGGCCCAGTTAGATCAGGAACCGTATTAGGGCGTGCTCCCCGAACGAGCGGCTGGATGATGTCTGGAACCTGTTGGAGAGACTGTAAATACTGTAAGAGATTTGCCTGGGATATTTCTGCCAAATGGGCGTCCTTTAATCTGGGTAGTATAGAAGGTGCCCTTCCATACATGATTTCAAAAGGGGAGAAACCTGCCTTATAGGGAGTGCATCTAGCTCTAAGGAGGGCTAAAGGGAGGAGGTTTGTCCAGCCCTCACCAGTCTCCAAGATTAATTTTGTAAGAGTACTTTTCAAGGTCCGATTCATGTGTTCTACCTGTCCAGAGCTCTGAGGTCGATAGGTACAATAGAGCTTCCATTGAATGTTTAATGCCTTGCTGACTGATTGAGCTTATGGATGAGGTGGAGGCCAGCCCATTACCTGACTCTATAGTAAAAGGTAGCCCATGTCGAGAGATAACTCCATTGAGCAAGAATTTAACCACCGTAGATGCAGTCTCATTCCTGGTGGCAAATGCCCCAGTCCATCCAGAAAAGGTGTCTGCCATTACCAGGAGATACTTATATCCCACCCAGTGTGGCTTTACTTCTGTGAAGTCTATTTCCCATCTTTCTCCTGGGCTGTATCCTTGGGGATGACGGCCCAGTTCAGGCCTTGGGCCTTGTCTGGCATTTACCTGTGCACACGCCGTGCAGCGGGAGGCTGCTTGGTTGGTTAAATCCTGAAGGTGGGGAATCTTAAACTGGCTTCTTAAAAGCTGGGCCAATTTTATTCCTCCTAAATGGGTGGAAGAATGGAGGTGACCGGCCAAGGCCTTTCCGAGGCCATGGGGCAAGAAAACTCTGGAGTCCAGGAGAATCCATCCTGGTTTTTACTGGCCTGAAGATCCAATGCTTGCTTTTCTTCTTCTGGAGAATGAACTGGACGATTGGGTAAATCTGGCAGTGGGAAAGATACAGCAGGCAGTAGGGCCAAAGGTGTGACCGGGAGCTGGGCTGCAGAGTCTGCTTTTTGATTTCTCCAGGTGACGGCTGTATTTTCCTTTTGATGCCCCCTGCAGTGGATGGCAGCCACTTGAAGGGGGAGCCAAACGACCTCGAGGAGGGCCAGGATTTCTTCCTTGTTTTTGAGTCTTTCCAGCTGAGTTGAGGAGCCCACAATCTTGGTAAATAGCTCTATGAACATGTACAGTGGCAAAGGCATACCTGCTATCAGTGTAAATGTTGATGTGTTTATTCTTACACCACCGGAGGGCCTGAGTAAGGGCAATTAACTCAGCCTTTTGTGCCGAAATTCCAGCTGGCAGGGCCAGAGCCCACACCGTGTCTGTTTCCGTGGTGATGGCCGCCCCAGCCTTTCACACTCTCTGCTCCAGGAAGCTGCTGCCGTCCGTGAATACGGTGGCAGCGTCAGCCTTCTCTAGGGGCACATCCTGGAAATCCGGGCAGCCAGTCTCCACAGTCTCCAACAGCTCCTGGCAATCATGGACTGGTGTGGTCAGGTCTGGATCAGGTAGAAGAGTGGCTGGATTTAAACACCTTGTGGGGGAGAAAGTCAAACATGGCTGATCTAACAGCAGGCTTTGATATTGTAATATGCGGGCATTTGACATTGTAATATGCGGGCATTTGACATCTGTTTTCCAGAGGCACTGTGCAGCAATGTCTCAATGGCATGAGGAGCTGTGAAGGTTAAGTTCTGACCCAGAGTTAATTTGTCAGCTTCCTGGACCAGACTTGTAGTTGCTGCTATAGCTCGCAGACAGCTTGGCCATCCAGAGGCTACAGGATCCAAACTTTTGGACAAATAGGCCACAGGGCGGTGCCAAGACCTCAAGATTTGAGGGAGTACCCCCTTAGAGACCCCCTGACTTTCATGAATGAACAGGTGAAATGGTTTTGAGATATTAGAGAGGTCTAAAGCAGGGGCCTCAGTTAGTGCCTTCTTTAAGTTTTGGAAGCCCTGTTCTTCCGTATTAGTCCAAACCAGGAGGCCATTTCCACCTGTAGCCATGTACAGAGGCTTGGCAATTTCTGCAAAACCTGGTATCCACAGGCAGCAATATTCTGCGACCCCCAGAAATTCACGTACCCGTTTCTTGGTGGCAGGAGTGGGGACACGCAGGACAGCCTCTTTTCGAGCACTGGTGAGTGCCCCTTTTCCTTTGTTTATTTAGTACCCCAGGTAGGAAAGCTTAGAGAGACAAAGCTGGGCCTTTTTGGCCGAGACACAATACCTGAGCTCCTGGAGAAGGTGAAGCAAGTCTTTAGTACATTGCAGGCAACTGTCAATGGTTTCAGTAGCCAGTAACAGATCATGTACATATTGGAGTAAAGTACAGTCAGAGTGGCTGGCTCAGAAGGGTATCAGGTCCTGTTGGAGGGTCTCCCCAAAAAGAGTGGGGGAATTTGTGAACTCTTGAGGCAACTGAGTCCAGGTGAGTTGGGTGGTATTACCTGAACCAGGATCTGTCCATTCAAAAGCAAAAATTGGCTGGCTTTTGGGGGCCAGAGGGATGGCAAATAAGACATCCTTTAGGTCAAGGACAGTGTACACAGTGTGTTCCAGCGAGAGTAGGCTGAGAAGAGTGTACAGGTTAGGGACAGTCAGATGGATTATGACTATCTGTTTACTGACTTCCCATAAGTCCTATACTGGCTGGTAGTCATTTGTTCCAGGCTTTTTGACTGGCAAAAATGGAGTGTTCCAGGCAGACTGGTAAGATGTGCGTGTATTGGCCTGTAATAGCCATTGCATATGAGGGTTAATTCCCTCTCGAGCCTGCTGACACATAGGGTATTGTTTTACCTGAACCAACAGAGTGGTAGCCAGAAGTTCTACAAGTATTGGTGGGTGGTGTTTTGCCAGTCCAGGAAGATTTGACTCTGCCCAGACTTGAGGGAAATGAGCTTGTAGATTCTGTAGGAGAAGGTTGACCTCATTTTCCACCAGTTGTAAGGAGGGGGTTAAGAGGTACTCCTCTGATAAGGGGGCAGTCAGCTGGAGCTGAGCAGAGGGAGGTGCTGTGGTCCCTAGTATGAGGTGGGCTTGATCTGCTGAGAAGGAGATAGGTGCCTGTAGCTTATGGAGTAGGTCTCATCGAAGGAGTGGGTAAGGGCATTCTGGCATTACAAGAAACATGTGGGTTACTCTCTTTTGACCCAAATTTACTTCCTGGGAATGGGTAAACAGGTATTCCTGAATAGTTCCTGTGGCACCCTGCACAGCAATCTTTCTGTTGGAGATGCTACCCAAAGGGGCTTGTAATACAGAGTGTTCTGCCCCAGTGTCGGCTAGGAAACGTACAGGTTTGCCCCCCCAGCCATAACAGTAACCATGGGCTCCCGGGGTCCAAGGGGCAGGGAACCCCAGTCTGTCAGTCCTTCTCAGACTCTCTGGCTTCTGGAAGAGTGAGAACTTTCCCTTCCAGCCTTTTTGGACACTCTTTCCTCCAGTGTCCAATTTCTTTGCAATAGGCACACTGATTCTGTAGTAGGGGTGTTTTTCCCTTTTTCTTGCAAGGGTCTTGAGTTTTTGACTTAGGCCTTTCCCCAGAATGACCTTTCCGTGCAGGGGGCTGTAGTTTAGCTTTCTGGATTGCAGCTACTATGACTTTTGCCTGTCTTTGTGATGCCTTATCAGATGCCTTTTCAGCTGCCAATGCAGCCTGTTTTTGTTTTTCTTGTTCTCGATTGTCATAAACTTTTTGGGCTATGTCTAGGAGTTGGGAAATCTTCATTCTGACAAATCCCTCAAGTTTTTGTAACTTTCTTCAAATATCTGGGGCTGCCTGGGCCACAAATGCCAAATTAGTAGCATCACTATTTTCAGGAGCTTCTGGATCAAATGGGGTATAAATTCAATAAGCTTCCTGGAGGTGCTCAAAAAACGCTCCAGGGGACTCATCAAGCCCCTGGAAAACTTCAGTTGTCTTAGACAGATTCATGGGCCTCTGAGCGGCTCCCTTAACACCCGCTAAGAGATGCTGGTGGAACTCGTCCAAAGCCCTCCTCCCCGCTACAGTGTTTGGGTCCCAATTAGGATGAGTGGAGGGAAAAACCTCGTCTAGGAGGTTTAGGGCCTCCTCCTTCGGCCTGCCTGCCAAGGCAAGGAAAGCTTTTCTAGCCTCCTTATGAATACGGTCCCTTTCCTCAGAGGTAAAGAGGGTTAGAAGAATCTGCTGACAATCATTCCAAGTGGGTTGGTGAGTCTAAAACACGGACTTCACCAGTGCAGTCAGGACCTGGGGTTTCTCAGAAAATAGTGGGTTCTGAGTTTCCCAGTTTTACAGGTCAGAAGTAGAAAAAGGAACATAGACCATAAACAGGCCAGCCTGTCCTCTACCCGGCGGGGACAGTGCCTCTCTTAGGGGGAGAACGGAACGGCCTCCTCTGCCCAGGGCTGTAGCCTAGAGGTGATAGGCAAAGGGTCCATGGGAGCTGGCTGCTCAGAGGGTGGCAGTGGTGGAGAGGCCATAGGAGATCAGGCTGAAGAGACAGAAGGAGATCTCAGGGGTGGAGAAGGATTGTAGGGTGGAGGCAGAAGAAGAGAACTGTTTTCTTCTTCTGAGCGGGGCAACACAGGAGGAAAGGAAGGAGCTGAGGGTTTGAGTAAGGGAGAAGTCCGGCTAAGCAGGACCCTGGACGTGGGGCTGTGAGTGGCGCAAGATTGTAGCCAAGGAGGGAGATTCTGGACCAGGTCCAGCCACTGGTCAATATAGGGAAACTGATTGGGATGTCCAGGCATTCTGGTAACGACCCTCCACACCGCCTGAACTGTTTTGAAATCCTAAGACCCCACTGGGGGGCATCCTGTTCCAAAGCTTGGCCACTCCACTTCACAGAGAGTTCGGAGCCTGCCTTTAGTAAGGCACACTCCAACTCTCCTGTGAAGCCCAGGGTGAAATTTTTTAACATGCACTGGAGGGGTGTAGAGGCAGACCCCATTATGGGAAGTACTTAGGGGGACCTGGTGGTCTTCAAGGTGGTTGGGGATTTCTTTTGGCCTTATATCCAAGACATTGTTGCTGTCTCCACGACTCAAAGGCAGAGACCTCGAACTGGGCTCTATCAGCTGTGGTCTTGAGGACAGATAAGAGAGCCAGGTCCTGTAGACACTGGACTTGATGTGATAAGGGAACGAGGTGGATCTGGGGTAAAGGGTGAGGGTGAGGAGGATAAAGATCACCAGAAGGATCCCACCAGTACCACCTGACAATGAGTTCCCACCCGGGGGCATTACAGGAGTGGGAAAGTTGTAGAGCTAAAAAGGCATAGGTCTCCTTGAACAGGGACTTGCCTAAAGGCACAGGAAAACTGGTGGGATGGCAGAAAAGGTAGGCCAGGAGATCAGCAGGTTGGGTGTTCTGGATCCACCAGTGGTCTATGGGACCGTCAAATCAGTCACTGGGATGTGGCATATGACAGTCCAACTTCCAACAAACTTTATGATGGCCAAAAATCCCAAATGGGGGAACAGGCCCCCATATGCTTAGCACAAGCCTTGACCAGCCCAGGCGACAGATAAGGGAGATGGTATCTGGTGGGATGAAGTCTCTAGTGAGTACCTTAAAGAAATTCTTACCCAACTGTCTTGAACAGTAACAAAGACAGGACATACAATTCACACATTAACAGTGAATGAAACAGTAGACACAAGACACACAGATGTTGGAGATAAAACAGCACAATGACCAGTGAGGTGGATAAGGTACTGAGGTAGATAAACAGTTGCAGTTATTCTAAAAGGACAGACGAGGGGAGGGGAATCCTGTATTGGGAGCTTTCAGAAACCCACCTGGCCTCTCCCCTTACGGGGACACAGGTGCCTCTTGACACAGACAGGTTGGTATAAACCCCCAACTGGATCAGGACTAGTCCAATGCTCTGAAACTAGTCTGATGCTGCTGTTAGGCCATATGAGGTCACCACGGAACTGCAGGTTGGGGCGCACTCAGCCTCCATAACTTTTGCTGGGAAGCCACAAACTGGATTCTCAGACGAAAGCCTCTGAGGTCCCCAAGCACTCACACATACATGCACACATTCATTCGGAGGTTATTACAGTCTTTTTGCACTTTGTAAACAGTTTGAGCCCAGAAGAAATTTTTTTTTCTTCTTTGTAAATGTTTCAAATTGGACAGAAAACAGGGACTCCACCCTCCAGCATCCTGGAGTGGCACCAGAATCCGGAGGGGCGCCCTTGTCAGGGCTGGACCCCTTTAAATCAGACAGTAGGACAGAACCAGGACCTCGGACACCCAGAGTCCAAAAACAGACAGAACCAGGAACTCTAGACCCCCAGAGTTCAAAGACAGAACAGAATTAGGAACACTGGACACCTAGAGTTCAGAGACCAGGACCAGGGACTCTGGGGCACCCAGAGTCCAAAAACCAGAACCAGGGACTCTTCCAGAGTCTGAAAACCAGAACCAGGGACTCTTCCAGAGTCCAAAAGCAGAACCAGGGACTCTTCCAGAGTCTGAAAATCAGTACAAAGGACTCTTCCAGAGTCCAAAAGCAGAACCAAGGACTCTTCCAGAGTCTGAAAACCAGAACCAGGGACTCTTCCAGAGTCCAAAACCCAGAACTAGGACCAGGGACTCGGGCACCCAAAGCCCAAGGTCATAGGAATCACTGTAGTCAATTCTGGTGTCCCAGTAATTGGACGATCCCTGTAACTTCCAGGAATAACCAGGTCAGACCTGACTTACCTTCTCAGAGAGCAGGACCAGGAACTCGGAAGAAAAATTTGGTGGAGTGTGCCGGGAGTCGATCTGCTCTCCTCTGGCAAGGGGTGGTCTACGGGGCCCTGGATCATCTCAGGGGGCACCTCCCCTATAGTCCACCTCCTCCCCCAGGGGAGCCCGGAACGAGCCCGGTCTGCTCCTGGTAGTGAATAAAATTCTCACTGGGGCCTCCAAAATGTAATAACCAAGAGAGTCACAGAAGAAGTGCCACGCTCTGAGTTCAAATTACGAGTCCTTTATTCAACCAGCGACCAAGAGTCAGCTAATGCTGAAAATCTCTCCACCCCGAGGAGGGGGTTTGATTACTTTTTATAGTTTGATTTAGGTAGAGGAAGGGGTACCCAGCTGAAGCAGAATTTTACAGAAGCTAAAAGAGCAGGTTAGAGGAAGGGGCTGTGGGTACAGGTGTTTTCCATACAATTACCAAGAAGGGAGGTGATCAGGCACCTTCCACACGGTGATCAAAGGGGAAAAATTTTCTTCACAAAGCAAGGGGGTAGCCAAGCAGGATGAGGTTACAATGGTTACAAGTGTTAAGAACAGTATGCTTCAAACTTTAACGCTTCAAAGCTTCTAAGTGCAGCCTGACCCAGTTATGCACCCAAGCAGGGGGTATGGTAAGGAGGGGGAAGCTGGGCCGGAGCTTACAGCCAAGATGGAGTCAGTTGGGTCAGCACAAGGTAGGTTATTACAGCATGTGTATACCTATGTAACAATCCTGCAAGATCTGCACATGTACTCCAGAACTTAAAAGTATAGTAAGAAAAGAAAATAAGTAAAAAAAGAAAAAAAAAAACTTAATTCCCGCTCTCTAAACCCAATAAATTCCAAGCTAATTATCAGCTCCATCATCAGTTGGGTCTTAGTGATGGCATAATATATGTCGTTGGACATGCATGCCGGCTGTCTACTGATCTGAGATTTGGGTAGGACATTCTGCAGATATTGTGAACTCCATGAAGGCAGAGACTTTGTTCTTGTTGTTTTGTTTCTGAGACAGGATCTCCCTCTGTTGCCCAAGCTGGAGTGCAGTGGAGCAATCATGGCTCACTGCAGCCTTAACCTCCTGGGCTCAAGGGATTCTCCCACCTCAGCCTCCTGAGTAGCTGGGACTAAAGGCATGCACCACCACACTCAGCTAGTTGTTGTATTTTCTTTTCTTTTTCTTCTTCTTCTTTTTTTTTTTTTTTTGTAGAGAAGGGATTTTGCCACATTATCCAGGCTGGTCTTGAACTATTGGGATCGAGCGATACGCCTGCCTTGGCTTCCCAAAGTGGTGGGATTACAGGCATGAGCCACCGCACCTGCCTGAAGACAGAGACTTTGTATGCTTTGTTCACTGCTATAACTCCAGGGCCTAACAAATAGCAGATGATCCCTAACTACTGGTTGGTTGACTGACAGGTTCCTAATAGATTAGCTGAATATTCATATCTATAGCACAAAGGAGAAATCTTAGAGCTTACAGTATTGATTCAGAAGGCATTCACCTAATGGTAATAGTTGAAGGTGTCTGTGGCAGAAGATTAAAAATAAAATCCCAGAAGGGAAAAGAAAGAGGAAGATAGAACTGTAAGAAAAGTCAATATATAAGTAAAATACTTCCAGATATTGGGATGATTAAAAAAAGAGACTAATAAAGCCAAGAAGGGAAGAAGAGTTTCTTTTTTTTTTTTGAGACAGAGTCACGCTCTATCGCCAGGCTGGAGTGCAGTGGCACTATCCCGACTCACTGCAACTTCCGTTTTCTGTTTTCAAGCAATTCTCCTGCCTCAGCCTCCCGAGTAGCTGGGACTACAGGCACGCATCACCACGCCTGGCTAATTTTTTGTGTTTTTAGTAGAGACGGGGTTTCACCATGTTGGCCAGGATGGTCTCGATCTCTTGACCTCGTGATTTACCTGCCTCGGCCTGGGAAGAAGAGTTTTAAGATAAAGTTGTGGTGTAAAATGCTACAGAGTGTTGGAGTAAGGATATAGATCAAGCATAAGATCAAGGATTTAAAAAGGTGTCATTAGTGGTTTGGAAGCAATGTTAGTGGAGTATTGTAGACCATGGAGAAGGGAACAGAGCACAGGCAGATTTGAGAGATTAGGAAGATAATGCCTGGTAAGAAAATAAAGGTAGCTAGGGTAAATAAATTTTTTGAGACATATGACAATGAAAATAAGGTGAGAAATGGAGTAATAGTTTGAAAGAATCAGAAGTCCAGGGAAATGTAGAGCAAATACGAATTAAAAACAAGAAGTTTAATTTTTCCTGTAGAAAATAAGAGATTTTCCCCATCTTCCTTTTTTAAAAGAGACTTTGCTTTAGAAAACTCATGCTTGTAAGGTCTTTCTTTGTCTCCTTAAAATGTAGGTAAACTTTTTACTGCTGATTCAGCCTCTTGTCAGCATTGTGACCCAGGAATATCTTTCTCAAGGACCTGGAAACCATCTCTTGGAAGTGTAGACATTAAGGAAGATAGCAGCCCTGTCTCCCAGATTCTGTGAGATGGTGGGAAACTACTCTCAGCTTTCTACTTGCTCCAAGTTGCAAAACTCCCTCTTGTCATAAAGATTAGTTGATTTTTACTTTGATTAAAGTCAGTTAGCTAACACAGGTGGTCACCCCAACTATGATGTGGGTTTAGGATGAATTATATGTAAAAAACGATGCCTTCAAGTCCTTATACTTAAGCACTAGTTATAGTTTATTTGAAGAAAATGTGCGTATTCATCAGGGTTCTCCAGAGAAACAACGCAAATAGAATGTTTCTATGGTCTGAATGTTTCTATGGTCTATATGTTTGTGCCCCCCAAAATTCATTTGTTAAAACCTAATTCCTAATAGGATGTATTAGGAGGTAGACCTAATTAAAACCTTTGGGGGTGATTAATTTATGAAGGTGGAGTCTTTATGAATGGAATTAGTTCCCTTATAAGGGGCTAGAGGAGAATACACTTCTCCCCTTCTACCGTGTGAGGACACAAAGAGAAAGCGCGATCTATGAACCAGAAAGCAGACCCTCTGCAGATCTCAAATCTGCAACACCTTGATCTTGGTTTTCCCGCCCTCCAGAACTGTGATAAATAAAAGAAAGAGATCTATTAAAAGGAGTTGGTTCATGCTTTGTGGAGACTGACAATTTCCAGGATGTTGAGGGTGAGTTGGCAAGCTGAAAATGCAGTAGAGTTGATGATGTGGTTCCAGTTCTAAGACTAGCAGGCGTGAGACCCTCGAATAGCCAATGTCTCAGTTTGAGTCTGAAGGTAAGAAAAGCCAATCACCTAGTTCAAAGCCAGTCAATCAGGAGGAATTCTCTCTTACTTGGGGGGAGGGTCAACCTTTTTGTTTTATTCAGACCTTCAACTGAATGCATGAGGCCCACTCAAATTCAGGAGACAATCTGCATCACTTAATCTATCAATTTAAGTGCTAATCTTACCCAAAACACCCTTACAGAAATACTCAGAATAATGTTTAATCAAATATCTGCGCACCCTGTGGCCCAATCAAGTAGACATAAAAATTAATCACCACCGCCGGGCGCGGTGGCTCACGCCTGTAATCCCAACACTTTGGGAGGCCGAGGCGGGTGGATCACGAGGTCAAGAGATCGAGAGATCGAGACCATCCTGGTCAACGTGGTGAAACCCCGTCTCTACTAAAAATACAAAAATTAGAGGGGCGTGGTGGCGTGCGCCTGTAGTCCCAGCTACTCGGGAGGCTGAGGCAGGAGAATTGCTTGAACCCAGGAGGCGGAGGTTGCGGTGAGCCGAGATCGCGCCATTGCACTCCAGCCTGGGTAACAAGAGCTAAACTCCGTCTCAAAAAAAAAAAAAAAAAAAAAAAAAAAAAATTAATCACCACCATATCTGGAACGGATTGTATCTGCTTGGTTATACAAAGGAATGAGGAGCCTTTTTGTCTTTGCAATATCTTAGTGGATTGCCTGTGATATGCATCACATAATACAATTGTTTTCTCTCTCTTCTACCTTTGTGGAATGGTTTTCTGGGTTGGGAGAAGATTTTGTTTTAAATGATATTTTCCCAACAGATACAACTGTTAAGTTTGATTAGAATAAATGTGGAAGGGTTTGTCAGGCAGCAGGATGAACCAGAAGAAAGAAAAGTGAAGATCAAATAAGATGTATTTGATGGGGCATGAGTTTAGGGAGATGGAAGGTGTTGTTACAGGAAATATGGGAGGCTGCAAGCCTTGAAAGGAAGAGAAACCCTTCCCTTTCTTGCTCTTCCTCCTCTTCCCAGCTGCATTAGTTTTCTGGGGCTGCCATAATAAAATAACACAGACTGAGTGGCTTAAATAACAGAAATTTATTTTCTCATAGTTCTAGAGGCTGGAAGTCCAAGATCATGGTGTCAACAGGTTTGGTTTCTCCTGAGGCCTCTCTCCTTGGCTAACAGATGGCTGCATTCTCACTGTGTTTTCAGAGGGCCTTACACATTTTTGGTGTATTTTTGTGCATCCAAATTTTCTCTTTTTCTGACACCAGTGTGAATAAGACCCACCCTAGCAGTCTTATTTTAACTTAATCACCCCTTTAAAGGCTCTATCTTCCAATACAATCACATTTTGACATACTACTAGGGGTTAAAACTTAAACATATGAAATTTGGGGGGACACTATTCAATCCATAACACCAATGTATCCAACTCTACTCATACTTCAAAACTCAATTCACTTGTTACTTTTACCTTACAATTAAAATCTATTTCTTTCATGCCTTTACTTCCTTAGCACTTTATCTTTATTTTTCATATGGCCTTGTAATACAGTTAATCATTTTTATTTCTTAGGAATGTATTTTTATACACTAAACAATGATGTGCTACAAACATTTTCTTGCATTAAGTATTAGCTGAATTAATGTTTGTGTGAATGGAACTGATAGTTGATGATGTTAACTTTACTTGGACCTTGGAATTTTTATTTGCTTCAATGCTCACTATGTTTGCTCAAAATATTACCTCCCATTAGATGATATATCTGGGCTTTAGAGTCTTTATCTGTAAAGTTAGTATATTGGCATACATAATATCTATGTTTCTTTTATCTCTACTATTCCATCCATCCATTATTTCATTCATTCACTTATTCATCCATTCAGGAATTATGGAAGAAGTATCTTCTATTCCTAGATGGCAGATGCAGTGCTCAGTGTTTTGAATACAATGAACAAGACCAAGTTTCTACCTTCCAGGTCAAAGAGTTGACATTCTAATTTTGACCTGCCATCAAATTCAGATGAGTTTGTCTTGCCCCTCTTGTTCCGCAGCATTCCACATCATAAGGCCCATTTTGCAAAACATGTTGCAGGGAGTCTTTTTTAGACTACCTTCCTCCCAGCTTATTTGTGGTCAGTCTCTTCAGTTTTACCCACAGGCTAGGCAACCTGCAGCCCTCAAGCCTCTACACATCACTTCAATACAACTGTATCACAATTAAGCATTTAGAGAGATCATGTGAAATGGCTTGAATACCCCATTAACCTAAGATATCTACCCTAACTCATCTTGCCCGGTAATAGGCAAGTGTACTCGAAGTCACCTCTTTAGAGTAGCTTCTTTGGATTAAGGTATTTTTTTCTAGAAGTTTTCTTTAAAAATGCAGGTATCACATCCCCTGTTGTACTTTATTATAATAATTGATTGCAGCTGTATCCTTTATTTCACACTTCCCACAGTGCCTTCAATGTAAACCAATGAATGAAGTAGAAATTCTCTGAGGACCACACCCACTAATATTAACAGATATTTTGACCCCAGTTAGTTTATGACAACAGACTTTATGGGTAACAAAGTATTAATATAAGAAGAATAGGTTCCATAGTGTAGCGGTTATCACGTCTGCTTTACACACAGAAGGTCCAGCGGAACCACAGAGAGTTACTTTGGCTGGGCGCAGTGGCTCACGCCTGTAATCCTAGCACTTTGGGAGGCCAAGGTGGGTAGATCACCTGAGGTCAGGAGTTCAAGACCAGCCTGGCCATCATGGTGAAACCCCATCTTAAAAAAAAAAAAAGAAGAAGAATAGTTCGGGATAAATTTGGAGCTCAATGCACTTTTTATTTTTGAAATCAGTCTCAGGTGATTAAGGAGTTTGATGCTCTATAAGTGAAGAGGTTTGTTCCATTAGGGGGATTGGATATCATTGCAGGTGTATTTAAAATGCTCTTACTGTTAAAAAGGTACTGAAAGAAGATGCATAGGGCAGCATGTAGCTGGCATAAATATTGACTGTTTTCCACCATAATGGACAAAAAGTGTATGATCAGCCAGTACTATTAAAAAATCAAATCCTTACAGATGATGATAACTTGTGAAATACACAACCAAGGAGTGAAATGTTTACTTTTATATTTGTAGAGGTTTTGCTTATTACACAAACTAGGAATCAGCAATTTCTAGACAATAAATATCTTAATCTTTGTGGGCCATAGATCTGTGGCAGCTACTCAACTTTGCCATTGTAACACGAAAGAAGTCATAGTCAATAGCAAATGAATGAGTGCGGTTGTGTTCCAGTAAAACATTATGTACAACAAATAGTTTACTGACCCCTGATACAGACTACAGAAGAGATGCTATGAGAACTTCCTAGTACCAATCAAAGAAAGAAGATGGGAATTCAAAGCCATTTTTCTGGTAAGATTCTTCTTTCATTCTACAAAAAATACAAAAGATAGCTAGAGTAAAAATACAGTTTGCAATGTATAATAAAATCAGCTGACTGGGGTAAAAATAAGGAAAAAGATATCAGTCTTTCCAATAGCATTTGATGCTTACATTTAGGCTTAGCTATTTTCTGCTGGCATAAAAATAAAACAATTTTTTTCTCCACAAAACACTGTATGTAAGCTTCTTTCTAAGCTTACCAGGGTATAATTGGTTATTTCTTGGAAACAGTGCCAGAAGTGTTTTGGGGTTCAGGAGAATTCTCTGATATGAGGGTCCTTCCTCTTTTCCATTCATCCCTCAATTATTTACAGTAGAACTAGTGAATATTTTGTCTGACCTCTTTCCACCTCTCCTTTCTTCATATACTGTCTTACTTTTCATTGGAGACTCCGTCTTTTCAGGGATACAGTTGTCACGGGCCCTAACTTTTCAGTAGCAAAATGAACATGACCGTGCCTAGAGATGTTCACCATTAAAAGCACACAAGCAAATCATAAGGTCTTCAATACATAAAGAAATGTCTCCACATGTGGAATTTGGGGCTGGCAGGATAAAGGTCTTGATACAAAGAGTGTGGCTTCAATCCCCTAAATCACACTGGCATAGACCTGGCTTTGTCCAGAACTGAGTGCTTCCTGGCATGGGACATGGCATGTGGTCACTTGCTCAGTTCTGTTCCTATTGTGGATAAAGATGAGGCAACAGAACTACCATGGTTTTCTAAAAAGTATTCTATAAGCAGATAAATTCCCTTTACTCTGATTTTAAAATAATTTTTAGCAAGTAACTTATAAGTAATATTAGGTTTCCCAAACAGCTTTATATCATGAATGCACTGCTGCTCTGAAACAGGTACATCCAACTGGCTTGGTAGTAAGCAGTCAATCACATATGGAGTGCCTATTGTATGTCAGGTCCTGTACTGCATTTTCAAATTTAATCCTCATGCTAATACCAAGAGTCTGGAAACATTAATCCCATTCTTGTTAAAGAGACTGATACTCAAGGAAGCTAAGAAATTTGGTCTTATAACAAGTGGGAAAGCCAGTAATTATAGGCAGGCTTATCTTCAAAGTTCTTTCTCCTTGTGCTGCTATTATTTTTCTCATATGTGTAAATGACTAGACTCATTCTGGTTTATAAATAATCTTTGGTGAGTTCTGTTAAAAGTGGCTCAGTTTCCTCTAATCTGATCACTTCTGATGGAATTTAGGGAAATTATTTTCTGAACTTAAAGTATTGAGAACCACAACCAGAATAGACTCCCTATGTGAGACAGCTTTGTAACACTCTATTTTTGACTACAAAGGATAGTAAATGATATTTTTTTTAAAGATTAAGCTACAATGCAGTTGAGCACTGATAATCATTATGATTACTAGACAGTGTATAAGTACAGATCATGACAATAATGCCTTCCATTATCCTTGCAAAAGACATGAAGCCATCTATGGGTCAGGAATCAAACAGAAACTGAATTGGTTCACTTTGTAAGAGAACTTCTTGGAGATCCCCACATTTTAGATAAAGTCTTATACCAGGGGCATTTCTATCTAAATATCTTAGCATATTTTGGAATATTTATATATAAAAGGTTTATCACAGCCCCTGGAACTCAGTAGAAGCTCAGTAAATAATAGTTAAGGTAGCTTATAATAATATGGAGGCCAGTAAGCAAAGTGGTACTTCAAAAATCATATTCAGTTCAGTGCCCTGAGGACAGATCAATTGTTAGCAGGTCTCATACATCTCCCAAAACTCTGTTCAGAAAACAAATTGACTGACAAATAAACTCATCGTGATACCACCAACTCTGAATTATTACGGAGTGGAGATTTAGAGGATTGTTTATATATACATTCGTTAGCCACCAGTAATAGCAGAGCATGTTAACAAGGCACTCAACTTTATACATTTCAGGAAGAGTATTTTCTCATTTCTGAACCATCCCCAAGAAACACCTTGAGTGCTATTTTGTTTCTCAAATAATAATTTCAATTTCTAACTGAACTTTGAATCTCTGACCCAGATACTATATTATCCACATGTACCTGTAGAGGGCAGCCTTCTACAGATTTTTGTAAGATGTAGCTTTGTATCCCTCCTCCCAAAAGGCTCCGAAAAGGAGTGACTCAGCATGAAACAACTTTTGCCTTTGCTTGGAGAAACTAGAACATTTACAATAGCGGATTTCCCGCTGCGTGTCACTCAGACCCTTGCTGTGCATCTTGGGAACTCTTGCCGGCAGAGCCTGAACATACTGCGTGTGCAGGTACAGCCTAAGCTTGGCAAGTGTCAGTAATAACAAAGTAACAAGTAACAAAGAAGAAGAATAAGCAAGAGAAGAGAAGGAGGAGGGAAGGAAGGAAGAGGAGGGGAAAAGGAGAGGAGGAGGAGGAAGAGGAACATGGAAAGGATGAGGAAGAGGAAGAGAAGGAGAAAAAGAAGGAAGGAAGGGGAGGAGGAAGAGCTTTAACTAACCCTGTACTAGTCTCTAGGCTGAGGGCATTACACGAAATCCCATGTTTATTCTCACAGCACCTCTAAATAATAGAAGTTATTTTTAACCATTGCTCTACCAAAAAAAAAAAGGAACAGAATTAAATCAGTTACTACTAAGAAGCAGCTGTGGAATTTGATTCTAGATTTGTTTGACTCAAGTTCTAGCTCCTAACCACTACCAAAAATTTGCAAATAAAAATTAAATTAGGCTAGTTGCAGTGGCTCACACTTGTAATCCCAGCATTTTGGGAGGCCATGGCCAGTAGATCACTGGAGCCCAGGAGTTTGAGACCAGCCTGGGCAACATGGCAAAACCCCATCTCTACAAAAAATACAAAAAAATTAGCTGAGTGTGGTGGTGTATGTCTGTAGTCCCAGCTAGTCGGGAGGCTAAGGTGGGAGGATCACTTGAGCCCAGAAAGTCGAGGCTGCGGTGAGCTGTGTAGACACCACTGCACTCCAGCCTGGGTGACAGAGCCAGACCCTGTCTCAATAAAAAGTAAAAATAAAAATAAAAAATAAATAAATAAATTGAATTAAGAGGTGTCACATCTCTTTAGCTGATTTATCCCACAGACCCTACAAAAACCTAGAGAGGGAAAATTGAGACTCCTACATGAATGAGAACTTCACTTATCACCTGTCTATGAATGAATGGGTTGAATGCGTTGACTGTTATTAATTAAGCTAGGCAGATGAGACAACACACTAATATTAATTTCAAAACATTTTCAAAATAGTATTTGTAATTGTCTTAATCTATAAAATTAGTATACCATTTTATCAGCAGTTTCTGAAGATAACTTTCACATATTTATTTCCATTAAAATTAAATTACATGTGTGTATTTTGGAAGCTATTGTCAGGCTATCAGATTTTATTTTCTTACTACAGTGCTTTTATAATTGATCTCCACAGCAACTAATTTTCTAGTACTAGCTAGGTACCCATAACAGCAGGCTTTTCAGTTAATTTTTACTCATATTGAGATAACAAATAAACCTTCAGATAGTTGTATTTAATGGAGCAAAACAAAATTTTCCCAAAAGCAGGAAGAAAAAAAGTCATCTAGTTCAAAACCAATTTCATTAAATCAACATCATAATCTATTAAAACAGCATTTCCTAATTTTAATATTTTTATATCTCAAATCAAATTTTATCCAGTTAACGTCTAGAATGCATGTTGTCCAAGCATTATTTATCAGATAATCTACTACCATAGTGACAGCTGGATCCTATTTGCTTTGGCAGGAGTCCAAAGTTTCCAGAAAGTATGGGTGATTAAATAGCTTTTCATGCTGATACGCACCTTTGCTGTATTTCTATAGCTGGACCACCAAACAGAACTAATTTCAAAATAGCGAGATTAAAAGAGCTCACTCTTCTGTTAACATATTTTCATTGATCCCTTCAAACTTACTTTCCAAGCCAGAAAAATTCTCTTTCTTTATGTTGCCAGTCTTCTCCCAATGCCTCAAGGAAAATTCTTATTCTCCACACCACATCAACAGATAGGATTAACTATGATCTTTGTTCCACATATATAAGTTTCAATATTAATTGTGAACTTTCACCTTAGCCCTCACACTGCATCATATCAAGGTCTGTGCTATTAAAGCTACAAGACGGACTTTGAGAAATGCGACATATCTCTCTTAGAAAGGTAAGGATACAATATGAATTTGTCTTTAATAATTGTTAAGCAACAAATCAATATCCAAAACATAAACAGGCTTGACAATGAATTCTTCCAGAAGCACAGGCTAGCATTCAGGTAGTTGCTAGTAAGAATATGCTAACAACCTAAAATGGTAGAGAAAGCAGTAAGCATGAAGTTAAATGATTCTGGTTTGAGGATTTGATATACATAAGTTAGGAACTTTGAACTTTGCTTTCTAATGCAGAATGGAGAAAAATGTGCCTGTCTTGTGAAATATGTGAAAATGTTGTTAAAAATATTTTGTAAAACATAATGCACTATACACAAAATATTAATAATGCCTTTCCATTCTCTGGGCAAGAAGATAAAGGTAAAATTGCCTTCAGTTCCATGGAAGGGATAGGGAATGTATAAACCTTATGTTAGCCTTGTCTTTGAAGGAACAGGTGGTATTGGCTTGCAATTGACAGGTAATAGGGCTGACAACAAGGTAATAGGGCAGAAGACCAGTAGTGTAATGATATTATAGGTTGGAGAATAAAAGAATGATAACAGCAGCCTTGATGACTCATGGCAGACATGCAGGGGAATTACACTTCCTACTTCATTTTAAATTTGGCATAATCGTAAGACCTGCATTAGCTGATAGAATATGACTGAAAATGACATGTATTACTCTGGATGAATGCAGTTAAGAGACATGTGCAATTATTTCATATTCTTTTCTCATGCTCCAGAAATTATGGATGCACAGGTTGCTAAGGAGGTGATGCAAAATGAAAAAAGCCTGTGGTTGGTCCTGTGCTATGACATAGAGGCTAGCTGCCCTGGAGAGGACTCTGCATAAGCAGGAAATAAGCTTTTGTTGTATTAAGCCACAACATTTTTGGTGTTGTTTTTTACTACATCACAATCTAGCCTATGCTGATTAATGTACATTCTAAAGAGAAAGTATGTCATGGTTAAAAGGGACATACATTTTTGTTTGTTTGTTTGTTTTGAGATAGGGTCTCACTCTGCCATCCGGGCTTCAGTGCAGTGGTGCAAACTTGGCTCGGTACAACCTCAGCCTCCCAGGTTCAAGCGATCTGCCCACCTCAGCCTCCTGAGGAGCTGGGACTAGGATTACAGACCTATGCCTATGCCACTATGTACAGCTAATCTTTTGTTTTTGTTTTTGTTTTGTAGAGAGGGGGTCTCACTGTGTTACCCAGGCTGTTCTCCAACTCCTAGGCTCAGACGATCCACCTGCCTGAGCCTCTCGAAGTGCTGTGACTGCAGATGTGAGCCACTGCGCCCGGCCTAAAGGGGATATACATTTGAGGTAGAAGAAACTAGGCCTTTTATCCCAGCTCAACCACTTATTGGTTGACCTTGAATATATTACAGATGCATATATTACAGTTTATTGGACTATGTTCCAATAAACCCATAATAAGTTGAAAATATCATTGTCAAAACAGTATTTAATACACGTAACCTACCAAACAAGATACCTTAGGCTAGCCTACCATAAATGTGCTCAGAACACTTAACATTTCCTTACAGTTGGGAAAAAATAATCTAACACGAAGCCTATAATAAAGTGTTGAATATCTCATGTAATGTATTGGATGCACTGTGGAGTATGGTATCAGTGGCTTGCTGTTGTGATCACGTGGCTGACTGGGAGCTGCGGCTCAGCTCACTGCCACTGCCCAGCATCATGAGAGAATATCATACCACATATCCGTAGCCCAAGAAAAGATCTAAATTCAAAATTCAAAGCACACTTTCTACTGAATATGGCTTTTGCATCATCGTAAGTTGAAAATTCGTAAATCAAAACGTTATAAGTAGGGGACCATCAGCACTTAGCCTCTCTAAGTCTGAATGTTATCATTAATTTTTATTATTTTGTAAACAATTTCAACACTTATTTTCACGGAGTACATGTGCAGGGTTGTGACATGGGCTATATTGTGTGATGCTGAGGTTTCCAGTACAAATGATCCCATCACCCAGGTAGTGAGCATAGCACCCAATGGTTAGTTTTACAACCCTTGCCCCTCCCTCCTCTCCCCTCCAGCAGTCCCTAGTGTGTATGGTTCTCATCTTTATGTCCATGAGTAATCGATGTTTAGATCCTACTTATAAGTGAGAACATGGTGTTTGGTTTTCTGTTCCTGTTAACTTAGGATAATGGCCTCCAGCTCCTTCCATGTTACTGCACAGGACAAGATTTTGCTCTTTTTATGGCTGCATATCCTTTGGAGGGTGTGAAGGGTGAAGCATGCTCTGCCTCAAGAATGTTAGGGTGAGGGGATCATGGAATACTGCAAGGACATTTTTGTACTTTACAATTGTTTAATATTTTTCTTTCCTTTTTGCAATGTTGAATATTTTGCAAGAGCAGGGATTTAAGGCAGACGAGAGCATCACTTTACTATACCAGCAGGCTCGGGCAATTGGAACCCTCTCCAAGGACTGAGTGTTCTAGGAACTTCAAAGTTGCCAGTCTTCTCCTTATGTGTTGCAATCAGCAATTTACTGAAGAGAGGAACTTCTCATGCAAAGACAATTAGTGTCACAGGGCACGAAGTAGATTCTTGCAACACTTGAGCTCACCACAAGAGCAACAGGAAGGGGCAATAAAATTATCACAGTAGTATAATACATAATACTGTGATTTTTATGTGGTTATGATTTAATACTGCATCTTGACATAAGTTCCCATTTCTCTTCATTGCAAATGGGATTATGTACGGTCTGTAAGCGCATGTGTATTCTGATAAATTTTAACTTTGTATAACAGATTTGTATACAATGTATGCAAATAAATGATAAAATAGTTTCTACATATATTGTATGCATTCATGACTTATCTTTTTCTTAATTTTTTTATATTTCTAGGCTATGTGGTTTGTCTGCAAGATTTTTCAAATTGCCACAAATCTCCAAAATATTTTCAAATATATTTATTGAAAAAATTATTTTCAATAATTTTATTGAAAAAATCTACATATAAGTAGATGTGTGCAGTTCAAACCTTCATTGCTCAAGGGTACTGAGCTATGAATAGAAAGAACACTATAACAGACAGATACTCCTGAGATGCCGGGAAGCTGGAGGAGAATGAGATTATTACCTGGATATCATTGCTGAGCAGAAGTCAGCCCTCCACCACAAGCCAGATGCTTTTTCCTATAAGAGCATTTATGAGGGCTGGCTTTTGAAGGGATACATGGTCTGTTTCCTGTCTGATAGCGCCATACCCAAGCAAACCATTCTGTCACAAGCACTTTTCTAGAAGTAGAAACACAGTTGACTCACATTTTAGTCTGTATCTGTGTCCAAATATGGGTCCCCAAGTATGGTTTGGCCTGTCTGTGTGGCCATCAGTACATGTATATCTGTGTGTGCACATGTTCCTCTGCCTTGCCAATTTAAGAAACTTCATATTTAGTTTTTGAAAGTGCCACGCTTTGATAGTATTATGGAAAACTCTCATGAGTTCTCCTCCCCTCCCCTTTTCTTTACTCCTTCTGTCTCATTGTTGTTTCACGTTAGACCTTGTTACTTTTCCATGACTCTTTCCTTGGATTCCCTAAAACCTCTGGATAAATAGTAGATCTCAGTTTTTAAGGGTACAAGCTTTTGTTCATATTTAATATATAAGTTACCATGATAAAAATGGTATACACAGTAACAACACTATAATGTAGCACTATTAATTTATAGGTACTTTCCTCAAGTTTTAAGATTGGGTTATTATTATCTTCATATTTGAAGTGGTACAGATATTTAGATTTATTAGGTTCCATATTTGCTTAGTATTTTTATCTACTAGGTTTCATTTAAATTATACCAACTCTAAGTAGGTAAGAATATTATTAGAACACAGATTTGTTTTTGCATTTTCTGTACTTAAAATAGTAATTCTATTGCACACTAGATCATGCTGCCTAAGTATTATTGTAAGTGTACGATACTCTCCTCATCTAAGAATTTTACTGTCTTTTCAAAAACAAAAATTATGGTGAAAGGTAGGGGTCCAGTTTCATTCTTCTGCATATGGCTAGCCAGTTATCCCAGCATCATTTGCTGAATAGGGAGTGTTTTCCCTATTGCTCATTTTTGTCTACTTGGTCAAAAATCATATGATTGTATGTCTGTGTATTAGATTGTTCTTGCATTACTATAAAGAAATGCCTGAGACTGGGTAATTTATAAGAAAAGAGGTTTTATTGGCTGATGGTTCTGCAGGCTGTACAGGAAGCACAGTGCCAGCATCTACTTCTTGGGAGGCCTCAGGAAGTTTTTACTTACGGCAGAAGATGAAGCAGGAGCAGGCGCCTCACATGGCAAATACAAGAATGAGAGAGAGTAGGGGGACTGCCACACACTTTTAAATGATCAGATCTTGTGAGAACTCACTATCGCCAAGCAGCACCGAGCTGGGAAAGATGCATCCCCATGACCCGAGTGCCTCCCATCAGGCCCCATCTCCAGCACTGAGTATTACAATTCAACATGAGATTTGGGTGGGGACAAATATACAAACTATATCAGTGTGCAGCTTTATTTCTGAGTTCCCTATTCCGTTCCATTGGTCTGTGTGTCTGTTTTTGTATCAGTACCACAATGTTTTGTTCACTGTGATGTATTTTAGTTTGAAGTTGGTTAGTGTAATGCCTCTGCCTTTGTTCTTTTTGCTTAGGGTTGCTTTGGCTATTGGGATTCTTTTTTGGTTTGTATGAATTTCTAAATAGTTTTTTCTAATTCTTTGAAAAATGACCTTGGTTGCTTGGTGGGAATAGCATTAATCTGTAGATTGTTTTGATAAGATGAACTAAAGATTTAAACATAAGACCTGGAACTATGAGAATCTAGATGAAAACGTAGGAAATGCCCGTTCTAGGCATCAGCCTTAGGAAAGAATTTATGGCCAAGACCTCAAAAGCAATTGCAAAAAAAAAAAAAATTGAGAAGTGGAACCTCATTAAACTAATGAGCTTCTGCACAGCAAAAGAAAGTATCAACAGAGTAAACAGGCAACCTACAGAATGGGAGACAATACTTGCAAAGTGCGTCTGACCAAAGGGCTGATAAAGGCTAATATCCAGAATGTATAAGGAATTTAAATCGGCAAGAAAACAAAAAAAAAAAAAAAAAAAAAAAAAAAAAAAAAAAAAAAAACCACAAAAAAAAAAAAAAAAAAAAAAAAAAAAAAAAAAAAAAAAAAAAAAAAAAAAAAAAAAAAAAAAAAAAAAAAAAAAAAAAAAAAAAAAAAAAAAAAAAAAAAAAAAAAAAAAAAAAAGAAAGAAAGAAAAAAACCTCCATTAAAAATGAGCAAAGGACATGAACAGATACTTCTCAAAAGAAGACATGCAAGCAGCCAAGAAGCATGAACAAATGTTAAACATCACTTATTGTCAGAAAAATGCTAATCAAAACGGCAATGAGATACCATGCATACTGGTCAGAACAGCTATTATTTAAAAAGTCAAAAATAACAGTTGCTGGTGGGGCTGTGGAGAAAAGGGAACACTGTACTGTTGGTGGGAATGTAAATTACTTTAGCTACTGTGGAAAGCAGTTTGGAGATTTCTCAAAGAACTCAAAACAGAACTACCATTTGACCCAGTAATCCCATTACTAAGTGTTTACTGAAAGGAGAATAAATCATTCTACCAAAAAGACAGGTGCACTCGTATGTTCATGATAGCACTATTGACAATCGTGAAGACATGGAATCAACAAAGGTGCCCATCAGTGATGAGTTACATAAAGAAATATGGTACATAGACACCATGGAATACTACACAGCCATAAAAAAGAACAAAATCATGTCTTTTGCAGCAACATGGATGCAGCTGGAGGCCATTGTCCTAAGCAAGTTAAGGCAGAAACAGAAAACCAAATACTGCATATTCTCACTTTTAAATGGAGGTTAAACATTTGGTACACATAGACATAAAGATGGCAACAACAGACACTGGGGGATACTACAGCTGGGAAACAGGGAGGGGGAAAGGACTGAAAACTACCTATTGGGTACTATGCTTATCACCTGGGTGACAAAAATCATTTGTACCCCAAACCTCAGCATCACCTAATATACCCATATAACAAACCTCTACATGCACCCCCTGAATCTAAAATAAAAGTTCAGATTATTTTTAAAAATTAAAAATAAGCCAGGCACAGTGACTCACGCCTGTAATCCCGGCACTTTGGGAGGTGGAGAAGGGCAGATTACCTGAAGTCAGGAGTTCGAGACCAGCCTGACCATCACAGAGAAACCCCATCTCTACTAAAATTACAAAAAAAAAAAAAAATCAGCCAGGCATGGTGGCGCATGCCTGTAATCCCAGCTACTCAGGAGGCTGAGAGAGAAGAATCACTTAAATCCAGGAGGCAGAGGTTGCAGTGAGCTGAAATCGCGCCATTGCACTCCAGCCTGGGCAACAGGAGTGAAACTCTGTCTCAGTAAATAAATAAAGTGATGCATTTAGGAGCAAAACTCTGTCTAAATAAATAAATAAAAACAAAAATTAAAGTGATACATTTGGAACATGCCCAGTACAATCACAGGATAGAGAAGTGGAAGAAATTCAAGGTATCAGTTTTCAGTATAAAACCAAAGTGATGTGCTTCAGAACAGCTTTTAATGTTGACATGACTTTCTAGCTGACTTTTTTAGTATTCCTCTGGATATTCAGAACATTGTGATTAAGAGTCAGTTTTTTCCATACATTTTTTTTCAGTAACACATCACATTTATTCTAAAAGTGACCACATGGTTGGGAGTAAATCATTCCCCAGCAATTGCATAGCATTTCATAGGTTTAAATGAAATATTGGTTAGCTGTTGTTTGTTATTTTCCTCCCTTATTCCTTCCTGTCTCCATTGTATAACACAATTATTAGTATAAAGAGCTTTTTAATATCCATTTCTAGACTGCATTCTAGCCTGGGCAATAGAGCAAGATTCCCATTCTCTCTCCCTCTTTTTCTTCTTCTTTTTCTCTTTCTTTCATTCTCTTTTTCTTCCTTCTTCCTCTCTTTCTTTTCTTTCTTAAAAAAAAGTCAATTTTTTCACTTTTGTTATATACATATATATTGATATATGTTGTATATAAAATAGATGATTAGGAAAAAGAATCTTGGTTTCTTAAAAGATTCAATTAAGTAAAGAGGGTGATGTTTTTAAGACCCTTTTTCCTAATGGTTGCATTTCATGAATTAGTAGTTCTAGAACTTATGCTCTGACTTTTAAATGTATGTTCCCCTACAAAGTGAGCTTCTAAAAAATGAATGCAAAAGTCTCACCGGCTGGGCACAATGGCGCACATCTGTAATCCCAGCATTTTGGGAGGCGGAGGTGGGCGGATCATATGAGGTCAGGAGTTCGAGACCAGCCTGACCAACATGGACAAATCCTGTCTCTACTAAAAATGTAAAATTAGCCTGGTATGGTGGCTCATGCCTGTAATCCCAGCTACTCAGGAGTCTGAGGCCCAATTGCTTGAACTTGGGAGGCAGAGGTTGCAGTGAGCTGAGATCATGCTATTGCACTACAGCTTGGGCAACAAGAGTGAAACTCTGTCTCAAATAAATAAATTAATTAAAAAGTCCCTTGTGTGTATCAAAAGGAGAGAGTTTTGCCACAAACTGTAGTTAAGGCAAACAGTTAACTTAAATTTACTATGGACCAAAAATAGAGATTATTAGATTATTTAATTTAATTACAAAACGTATAGAAAGTTTTTTAGTGTAGTACTTTTCAGATGTAACTATTGGGACTGTATTTTGAAATACATATCACATATAGCAAAAAGAAAAGGAAAAATTCTGTTTTTAAAATTACATTGCAATATACACATATATGAATATAAATACATATATTCACTGTGATAGCATTCAAAATGGCCCCCATGAAGCCTCATCTCCTGATATTCTCACCTCTGTTTGATTCTGTCCACATTGTGCCATGGTTGGTCCGTGTGACCAATATCATATGGAAGAAGAGATGCCACTTCTGTGATTAGGTTTTCAAAGACTGTGGCTTATAGCCAAGTTCCCTCTCTCTTTCTCTCTCAATATCATCACTCTAGGAGAAGCCTGCGGACATTCTGGAAAAGCTTTTCCAGCATCCTACAGAATAGAGGCCTGGCAACAACCATGAGTGAGCTGAGAAGCAGATTCTCCAGCTCCACCAGAGCCTGGAGATGATAGCAGCCCTGGGGACAGGGTAACTACAACTGTATGAAAACCCTGATCCGGAACAACTACACTAAGCTGCTCCTGGATCCTGACCCTCAGAAACTCTATAATAAATATTTGTTGCTTGAGGATACTAGTTTGCGAGCAATTCGTTACACCACAATGGAGAACTACTATAGTTGTCAATGTTGAGTAGAAAATAAACATTTAGAATTTGTTTGAAGTTTTTAATATTTCAAGCCTATTGCCAACACATCAATATGTTTTCTGTTTTAAATTGAAATTATAGGAGAGTATGGAGGCTTGCTCTGAGGATTCCTGTTTCTAAATACATAATGGGCTTTTTAAATTTCCTATTAGGTTCCCAAAAAAAGCAGATGTCAGTTAATGTCACCCAAAAGCACAAGGTGATTTTACTCAAATATTTTTTGGATGATATAGTACTTTTTAGGAAAAGCATCCGCCACAGAAATGTTTGTCTCAAAATGATGTATTGCTGGCATGGATCACTGCTGCAAGTGACCTGCTCTCCTGCAGAGAAGGGCGTGCTTTGCGCAGTGCATGGCTGCTATTGGTGCTCTGTAATTGTCCATCATCACAGCACTATGATATCAGTGCTCAAAATCTATCAGTCAGTTGAGAGATGTTTTGGCTTAAATGGTGTTCTTTGTTTCACTGAGTTGTGTAACGTCAAGAGATTCTGCTGTTACTAAAATAGAACATGCAATGCTAGATTAAATACGTACTTTCTTAAAATGGGATTCTGGTTTTCTAATTCCAGAGGAATTCAATGACCTAATGGTTTCACTATCAATCCATTAGCAATCCTTCTCTAAGAGTGTCTACTGGAGTCTTGGGGACGCAGACTAGCTGAATATTCTTACCAGGTAAGCCTTTTTGCTCAAGCTTCAGATTATGGTAGAAAACGGTAGTTGTGGGGAGAGGAACAGGAATGGGTCTTTGATTCATTTGCCAGGGCTACCTAACAAAGTACCATGGACTGGGTGACTTAACAGAAATGTATTTCTCACAGTCTGGAGGCTAGAAGTCCAAGATCAAGGTGTTGGCAGAGTTGGTTTCTTCTGAAGCTCTCTCTCCTTGGCTTGTAGAGGGTTGTTCTTCCTCTGTGTCTCCATATGGTCTCCCTTTGTGGCTATTGCGCCCTACTCACCACTTCTTTTATGAACACCAGTCACATTAAATTAGGTTCATCCTAATGATCTTATTTTACCTCTTTAAATACCCTGTCTCCAAATACAATCACATTCTGAGGTACTTCAACATGTACATTTTGGGGAGACATTATTCAACCCACAAGAGAATTGAAATGTATTGTTTACGTAAAAAACTAACAGAGCAAACAAATAAAATCATTTGAAATTTTTAGCAGAGATGAATAAGTGATATTTGTTATAATATAAGTGGTAATAAGAGCAGGCTTCTTGTAAGTAAATTTTATTATCATTCCAATATGTTTTTTACCTGTAGTTTTTATTACTTCTTCATAAAAGATTTGTGATACTTATTTGATATAATTAGCTCACATTCAAGAAAGACCAATGCTCAAATATAGTTTTTTATAAAATCTACATGAAGAGATAATTTATTAAGCTTATATTATCTGGTGTGTGCGTGTTTGTTTAAATAAGGAGAAACCAGTAATTCACTTATACTATGGAATAATATTAGCCCAGACCAATCTTTCTTTTCTCATCTATCATTTTTTTAATGATCCTAAACATAAAAGAGAAAATGTCAATATTTCACCAACTTAATGAGTATACAATAGGTGCTATACCTATTAGCATGATTCTTCGTGCTTGTGCTGTGAGGCCTGATGAAGCATTTGATACCCAGTCTTCTCATACAACCTCCCAAACAGAGTTACTGTTAAGACGGGTCCAGATGTCTGCTTCAGACTAAATAAGCGTCCATCAGTTGACACCTGATTAAAACAAAAAAGTAGGCAAAGGCTACCATCAAGTTATATAATCCCATAACTCACTTCTAAAATTTAGTATAACTGAATGAAGAAACAAAAACACTGGCCAAATTCTGTTCAGAAAAATTTGAAATGTTGCCAAGTATAAGAAAAATTGGAGCTATGCAACTGGCATTGATTCATTTATTATTGAAATGCCTGTAATCAATAATATCTTCTAATTTACTTACCTGTGGAAGCACCATAAGAGTTAATAAACACAAACCAGTGGATTTGGTAGTATACAGAAGAGAAATGTAGTCCTCTCAGACAAGATAGACTCCCCTAAATGGCCCGAAGCAATAGACTAAGCGGGGTTTGAACTGAGCATTGGTCATCTCCTATCTCTTGCTCACCACAGCCTCCTCATCATTCCATTATCCTCCCCACCCCAGCAGTGATTTCTACTAGGAAAGGGGATTGAGAGGAGAACTTGCAGGAAGTCAGAGAAAGAATGTGGCTGGGCAGAGCACATGTGCAGCAAGGGATTATTTCTGAACTTTAAGAAGTTTTTGCTTTTTTGCCAACATCATCCACTGTGGAATTCTCTCTTCTTCAGCATTTCCTTGTCTCTTTTCCTTCTATCATCACACAGAGCCTTGATTCACTTAATGAGAGGGACTCCTTTCAACCTCCCTTGGCCATCACTCCCCAGTGACCCTAAGGGGCTCCAGTGGGACTGGTTCTGAAACTACTCTCATCGAAATCTTCTTTCTACTTGGAAGACCTAAAACATCCCAGCCTTCTCTCTGTAATCCCCAGAATAAGATATATATCTCTTTATTCTCAAGGACACACTAATTATTATGTTAAGAATTTCCAGACAAGAAATACAGCCTGCTCAATGTCCTTCATGATCCCCAAGGATAATCTTACCCTTTCCAGATAGAAATTTGTATGATATATGTAAGCAGTTGAGCAGGTTTTTATATCAAAAAGTACTTCCTCTTACATGAAACTCATTGGCAATAATCAAAGATTCTTACCTGAAATTCTCCAGGTGCAAGCTTCGTTCCACTCAGCAACACCTCAGGAAAGACATACTGGGTTCTGAAAGTGCCACTGAGGGAGAACATTTCAAACCTGGTAGAAGCTGTTTCCACTGAGTCACCACAAGTGTTTAAACCAGTCGTTTTGCACTTCAGCAGGGTACAAATCTAGGGAAGCCATGAAAACCAGTAGGTCATAAGAAAGTCATATGAGATATGTTAATTTGCTTGATTTAATCATTTCATGGTGTCTATGCATAGCAAAACATCACATAATACACTGTAAATATATATAATTTTCATTTGTTAATGACAATAAAGCTGGGGCAAATTTTAAAGATAAAATAGAAAAAAAGAATAAAATAATTAAATAAAATGCTAGATGCTCTTTAAAAAAAAAACATGAGAAAGTCAACTGAAATGCTCTCTTGATCTAGAAAAATGCCTATGCTGCTTTATTTGGTAAAATTATGTTACTTCCTCATTAGATTCATCTAGTTTATTGCTGGATAATTAATGCAACTAGTAATAAAAATAAAGGAATTTAAGCCCCAATGCTTCCTGCAATTCACTGCCAAATAGATTAATCACATAAAGAGACAATCAGATCCTTAGCCTATAGCCATGAACAGCTAT
The DNA here is from genome assembly GCA_004027835.1 of Alouatta palliata. Classification (NCBI taxonomy): domain Eukaryota; kingdom Metazoa; phylum Chordata; class Mammalia; order Primates; family Atelidae; genus Alouatta; species Alouatta palliata. The sequence goes on along the minus strand of PVKV010002193.1, from coordinate 100,153 downwards.
ATCTTCATTGTTCTAAAGTTATTAATGATTTTAGTTATCAGACACCTGTGTAAATTATGTCTTATTGCCTGCTTCACACAATAAAAGAGCTTCAGAGTTGTAATAAGCCCTAGAGTTGACCTAGAGGCAACCCCGGAATCTGGAAAAGTTATATCCTTTATATCTGTGCAAGAACTGAAACACTTCTCCATTAAGTTTTTTTTTCCACTATAGTATGTAGCTATTTGACTATAAAATCTAAGTATACGAGCCATCTCACCATGCAGATGACAAGTTTCCAAAACGAGATCCATATTCATTTAACTCTGTCTGTACAGCATCTTCCAAGTGACCTTCATTTCTTGCTCGACTAAAGCAGTAGCCGCTAACTGTCTCACTGTTTCCACTTCGCAGGTGGAAAGTAATTACTTCAGTGCAAGTGTATTAAGATGGGACAGAAATAACTTTCAGGTAAAGGTAGAATGAACACATGCTTCGATTTTATTTCCTACAATCCTTTAAAAAGAACACTAATTTTTTTGTTACAGATAAAACCCACAAAGATGGGAAGATAGGAAGATAGACCACAGCACAGTTTTAGAAACTAGGATGTTGATACAAACAGGAGTAACTGATTTAGCAGACTTGAGAAAGCCAAGTCCTAAACTAGCAGTAGAAAGAGCCAAGAATCAACCCAATCCACATTCCAAAGCACTTTAATTTAATTTAATTTAATCACTGGGACTGCTCTGTACCTAGAGCTGGGAGTAAAGTTGTGGCAGTGGAAGGGAAAAAAATGAGCAGGAAGTTGTGAAGGATGCCCTGGATACTCAGTCCTCCAAAAAAATGGGTAACCGACCCTCCTCTACTCCAGTAAAAAGTGAGAATGTTTCCAGAGAGGGCGAAGTGGATGGTGTTAAGATGGAAGTTTGGGAGACATAGTTGGAGGGGATAACATGAATAAGTAATACTGAATGTTGAAACTCTTCCCCTCCACCCCCACCCACACCTTGCAAGGCCATTTTCCCCACTTGGCTCCCTAATGCTGTCAGCAGGGATTTGTCTTTCAGGAATAGAGTTGCCAGGTAAAACATAGGGCAAGACTCCCAGTTAAATTTGAAGTTCAGAGATGCAACAAATAATTGTTTAGTATGTCTTAAATATTGAATGGGAGATACTTACACTTTTTTAAAAAAAAATGTTTATCTGGGCCAGGCACAATGACTAAGGCTTGTAATCCCAGCACTTTGGGAGGCTGAGGCGGCGGATCACTTGAGGTCAGGAGTTCGAGACCAGCCTGGCCTACATGGTGAAACCTTGTCTCTACCAAAAATATAAAAAATTAGCTGGGTGTGGGGGCAACCACCTGTAATCCCAGCTACTCAGGAGGCTGAGGTAGGAGAACTGCTTGAACCTGAGAGGCAGAGATAAGTGAGCCAAGATCATGCCACTGCACTCCAGCCTTGGCAACAGAGAGAGACTGTCTTAAAAAAAAAAAAGTTTATCTGAACTTCAAATTTACCTGGGAATCCTGTGTTTTATGTCCTAAATTAGGCAACTGACTCAAGAAATAAATTAGAAGAATCTGGAAACCTGGAAGACATCCCAACAGGAAGTCTCTAAAGACACTTACCTCAGATTTCCCCCCAATAAAATGGTCCAGCTAGATTATTCTATCATGAAGCTCAAAATTGGAAATTATTAGTCACATGCTCAGAATTTTCTATCAGTTTTTGATAATCCCCAAGAATTACCAGATATGTGAGAAAAACTTATTACATGAAAAAGCAAACAAAAAAAGCAGATAAAGACAACTTAAAGGAAGCAGGCGGAAGAAGCTTCAAGAAAAAATTTCCTAAATAGACTCAGAGAAAGAAGAAAAATAATGCATGCACAAAACAGTAACAAGTGTTGAAGAAAAAGTAAAACTCAGAAGACAAAAAAGAGTTCTTGGAGATTAAGAACATGTTAACAAAAATAAAAGATTTCGTGCAAGATTTGGAAGATCAAGAGGAGGAAATCTCTCAGAAAGTAGAGGAAGAAAATAAAGTAGTAGAAAACAGCAGAGAAAATGAGAAAATTAGAGGACTAATTCAAGAGGCAAAATATCTCAATAATAGGAGTTTCAGAAAAAGAGGAAAAGATATGGAGAGGAAGAAATTCTGTATGCATTCTAGGGAAGGTGCAGAATGAGGAATACACATACAGAGAATCAAGAATAAGAAGAACCTCAGAATTCTCAGTAGCAACATAGGAAGGGAGGATATAATACCTTCACAATACTGAGTAAAAGTTATAACCACCTTTGAATTCCATGCCCAGTGAAATACTTAACCAAATTTAAGAGGAAAGGCACTTTCAGATATGTAAGTCTCAAAAATTTTGCATCCCAATCACTCTCAGGAAACTGTTAACAACAAGAAAGAGGGCATAAGCCAGAAACAAGGAAGGCAGGGAACATAAAACAGGAAATCCACACAGGGAAGTGGTAAACAAAAATCTTCACCATGAGGATGAAGGGAGATTCCAGGATGATTCCTACGGTATAAAAGGCATGCAGAGCAGCCAGTTCAGATTAGAGCAATGTGACTAGACGGCATTGACTCCAACACAGCAAAGGAGCAAATAAAGACGGAAGGAGAAAAACAGAGAACCCAAAACAAGGAAATAGCGAAGAAAGACAGTAAAGGAAATCTCAATATGACAGCTATGCAGAAGAACTAGAGGGAAACCAGTGCAGAGAAAGGTTATTATTTTTAGTTCAGGATAATCTTATGAAAATGACATTGTATGGAAAATTATTCTGAGATGCCATTGGAAGATATGGGGAGTTTTAACAGAAAGTCAAAGAAAATTAACTAAATTTTAAAAAACAGGGCAATTAATAACTTTAGGAAAAACAAAGAAAAAATATAAAAGCAATACTCTGAGAAATGTTTGCAATGACATATTGATATAAACAAAAGTTGCACTGGAAGGTTGGTAGAGGAGACACAGGAAGGATGATGTAGCAAAGCTTAATGTTAAGAAAATGACTAAAACTGGTGAGTTTTTAAAAATAAAAATATTATTAGAAAATCTTAATGGCATTGTAATTAAAGAAGTAAAAGTCGAAAGTGCTTCTGGGAAGGGAAACTAGGTAAATTAAGGAAGGCACAACTGTTTTATAACATTTTAGTGTCTTTTGTCTAATTGACTGTGAGCCTGTATTACTTTGATCAAGATAAATGAAAAGACAAAGAATAAAACTGATTCAGGCAATAAGAAAGGACAGAAAGTCTTGCAATGAAGAGATATTAAGAGATAAAGGAATTCAATTAGAACTAAAATTTGTAAATAAAGCAGTGCTACTCAAAAACGTAGAGATGAGTAAATTCTGTAGGAAACAACTAACATTCAAAAGTATTTGTCTCTAGACAGGTAGACTGGGTAGAGCAGAGAGGCAACTAGTGTTTTATGAGCCTCTAGAGCTATTTGTTTTCTTAATTATGGCCATGTACAACTTTGATTAAGTTAATAAGGAAGGCAGGGAGAAGATCGATCCAGGTGATAAGAAAGGACAGGACACCTGGCCTATGAAAAGGACTAGAAGAATAAAGGAACTAAATAAGGAGCTACTAGCAATACAGCCAATGTTTACGTGAATGAAGCTAGGTATTGTAGGTCTGGTCATTAAGAGAAAAGGTTATGCTTATTTTTATTAACAATAATAATAATAAAGTTTAATATTTATAAGTACATTCTACATGCCAATGTGAAAGAAAAATATCTTGGGCCTCCAAAATCACGAAGCTAAAGGGAAAAGTCAAGCTAGGAACCACTTTAGGCAAACCTGCCTCCCATTCTATTCAGTCAGTCCTCTGCCAGGCTCAGTGGCTCATACCTGTAATCCTAGCACTTTGGGAGGCCAAGGTGGGTGGATCACCTGAGGTTGGGAGTTCGAGACCAGCCTGACCAACGTGGAGAAACCTCATCTCTACTAAAAACACATAATTAGCCAAGCGTGGTGGCGCATGCCTGTAATCCCAGCTACTTGGGAGGCTGAGACAGGAGAATCACTTGAACCCAGAAGCCAGAGGTTGAAGTGAGCCAAGATCACACCATTGCACTCCAGCCGGAGCAACAAGAGTGAAACTCTGACTCAAAAAAAAAAGAATGAAAACAAAGTCAGCCCTCATCTTACTGTTACAAATGCATATAATTGATTGCCTCCTTTGGAGAAGCTAATCAGAAGCTCAAAAGAATGCAATCATTTGTCTCTTATCTACCTATGACCTGGAAGCCTCCTCCCAACCTCAAGTTGTCCCACCTTTCCAGAGCAAACCAGTGTTCATCTTACAATATGTTGGTTGATGTCTCTTGACTCTCTAAAATGTATGCTAAATGTACCACCTTAGGCACATGCCATTAAGACCTCCTGAGACTGTGTCATGGGTATGTGTCCTCAGCCTTGGCAAAATAAACTTTCTAAATTAACTGAGACTGGCTCAGATTTTTGGGGTTCCCACCAATCACATTGTCAAATACTTTACATTTATTTACTAAATCAAACTTCCCCCAAATCCTAACATATTATTATGATTGTTCTTTCTCCCGGCACTAGGTTAGGGCCTCCAGTAACATGCTCTAAAAGGGAATAATCAGAGATTTAAAGAGGCTGAGGGGTAGGCCCAAGGTCACGTGGCTACTATATAATAAAGCAGGGATTCACCAAGGATTTTTGACTCTAGAATCCATGTTCTCAACATGCTACTCAAAGTCCCTGCATTTAATTTTTGGTTTTCAGCAGAGCTTTTACCCCTAATTCTTTACACTGTTGGGGAGCAGGTTTTACATTCTAACCGACAATTCGGATGACTCTGACCTTGATGGGAGGATGCGAACAGGAAAAAGCATGCAGATAGTAATCTAAGGAGATTACTTGCTAAGAGCATTGTGTAAAGAGAATAAACTTCTTTCATTTTTCTATCCCTTTACTCAATGATTTACAGAATGATGCTTTAAAATTGTTAGGTTGCTCCCTCTCCCCATCTCCTTTGACAACTGCTCCAAATCTACTGTCTTCAAGCTCCTCTTCAAGCTGTTTTACCCAACATTTTACCACCCCTCCATTACAAAATGCCACAACTTACTTATTTCCTCACTTCCTTAGAAGTCTTGCAAAATTACGCATGTTCACTAGAGAATAAGTGGAAAATCTGTGTGGCAAGATGGGGGTTTATTTCACTTTTATCTCTTTTGTTTTTCTTCTCTTGGTTTGGAGGTAGCTTTTGGTGATAATTGAGATTTTTCAAGCATAATAGATCATCACAGTTAAACTCTGAAAAGTTATAAATATAATACAAAAATTTCTCATCCTCAATACCAAAATCCAAAATCCTCTGAAAATAAAAGATTTTTTTTTTTTTTTTGAGATGGAGTCTAGCTCTGTTGCCCAGGCTGGAGTGCAATGGTGTGATCTCAGCTTACTGCAACCTCTGCCTCCCGAGTTAAAGCGATTCTCCTGTCTCAGCCTCCCGAGTAGCTGGGACTACAGGTGTGCACCACCACGCCTGGCTAATTTTTGTATTTTTAGTAGAGACAGGGTTTTACCATGCTGGCCAGAATGGTCTTGATCTCTTGACCTCGTGATACGCCCACCTCGGCCTCCCAGAATGCTGAGATTATGGGTGTGAGCCACCATGCCCGGCTGAAAATAAAGAATTTTTGTAACCCACTAGCACATTGGTGTTAAAACATAACTTAAATTAACATAAGGCTATAACATTTTCATTCAAGCTATTTAAGGTGAATAGTCCCATGTTTTCCTACAGATATATTAATATGCTTGATTCTGGGTGTTGTCCCAGGCTCTGCTGCTAATATCAAGTAAGATGTACTATTATTTTTAAGTATAAAGATTCTAAAACACCTCTGATACCAATCGTTTAGATGGAATATCACTGTCTAGCAAGATAAACAGGAAGCTTGGTTTTACTTGACAAAGCTAACTTATCTCACAACACTAAGAAAGGACTTCCTACAACTCTCTTTAGGTACAGCCAAGACTCTAAAGGAAGGCAAAAAGTGGGAAAAGATTGAGGAGGAAGGAAGGAAAAGGAGGAAAGAAGGGCTAAGAGATTACTTTCTTGTTTTGTAACCAACTTTTTTTAACTTAAAAATAATACATCACAATTTATGTTTTAATTTCAAAAATTTGTATAGCAATATAATACAACACATATGTCACATATATAAAGCAATATATATTAATGTACCATATAGTATATGGTAATAATTTTATGGCAATAAATGTTCTTCTACAATATAATTTCCAGTTGTTGGAAATTTTGTACCTGTGTTCGTAATACTATTTTTCTCCCTTTCCTCCAGCACTTTGGAACACTGAGTAGCAGTATTGATTCTTCCTATATTTTATTTTATTTTACTTTGAGACAGAGTCTTACTCTGTCACCTAGGCTAGAGTGCAGTGGCAAAATTTCGGCTCACTGCAACCTCCATCTCCTAGGTTCAAGCACTTCTCCTGTCTCAGCCTCCCGAGTAACTGGGATTGCAAGCGCCCGCCACCACACCTGGCTAATTTTTGTATTTTTAGTAGAGACAGGGTTTCATCATGTTGGACAGGCTAATCTCGAACTCCTGACCTCAGATGACCCACCGGCCTTGACCTCCCAAAGTGCTAGTATTACAGGCCACTGCACCAGGCCTGATTCCTCCTATATTTTATATGATTTTTCTCTTGTGGCTCTTTTTCTTAGAACTACAAAGGCAATTAAGGCTCTCTTAGTTGTTGAGAAACACACACACACACACACACACACACACACACACACACACACACAATTTCTCCTGACCATGAGTCTCTGTTAAGCCCTTGTCTTGTTTCTCTTCTTCTTGTCTCAGATAAGATTTTATGAGGAAAAAATGCATCACTTTCTCAATATCCTCACTTCCCTTTGACTTTTCAACCCAATATAATCTGTCCATTATCCTACCATTATGAGCTCAGGAAATCCTGCCAAAATCATACTCAGTAATGTTAATAATGGTCAACGTGTTGCATTAATAAACCTCATTTAAGAGACTTTTTCCGAGAGTCTTTACTTCCTTGGCATCTACCAGATGTTCTCTTTTTAAATTCTCTTTTATTTCTCAATTGTATTTTCAAGTTTCTCTTCCTCTGTCCTTTCTGACCCAAATACAGAAGCTCCAAAAGGTTCTACCTTGTCGATAGCTCTTTACTGTCAGTACAGTCTCCTCTGCAGTGTCATTCACTCTCTTGTGCTTAATTGCCCCTTGTATCTTGCTGATTCTCAAGACAATGTTTCTAATTCTAGTATCCCCCTTAAGCATCAAAGTATTCAACAGCCAACTGGCTGGATCCAGCTGAATGTTTCATAACTACTTCAAAACCAGCACATCTGTAACTGAACTCAGCCTCTTTCCACTGTCAGCCAGCCAACTCCTCTTGCCTGTTGATCTGTCAGAAGTGTCTCACCCACCCAGCCATTCTTACCAGAAATCTGACACATTCTGGACTTTTCATCCTGCTTTCCTGTTCCACATCAAATTAGCCACTGAGTTCCATTTTCTAAATGTTTCTGGACTCAAGACCCTGCTTTTATTCCGACAAACACTATCTTGGTCCAGGCCCTTAATAAGATTGTTTTAATAATCTAGTGTTTTAGGTCTTTGCTCCATCATCTACAGAGTAGTAAAACTGATATACTCAAAGGCAGATCTGACCACATCATTCCCTCACTGGACAACTTCCACCAGCTGACCACCACTCGCAGAATAAAGGCTGACTCTTCAGTATGCTAAGTAAGATCCTGCAGGACATGATGCTGCTTCCAGGCTTATCTCCCACCAAGCCCGGCTTCTCAAGCTATGCCTTAGTAGCACTGACCTGTTGCTCTTCTCTGCAGACCCTGCTCCTCCCTGCATCCACGCCCTTGTTCATGCTCTTCACACCACAAAGAATCCCCTCCCACTCTTTTTCACCTGGATAATGGCATCACCTCCAGAAACTTCCCTGGATTCCCAAATCAAGCTAAGCTGAACTCTTTAGTACTCCTGCAGCAAAATGCGCATTCTACAGACGATCTCATGCCAATCTATGCTGAAATTATCTGTTCAAATATCTTTCTCCACTACTAAAGTCCTCAGGACGAGGATCTATTCTTATATATCTTCAGATCATTAACACTAAATAAATACCTGGCATATAGTAGGCCTTCATTTGCTAAAATGAACAAGGATTGGTAGAGTAGTTATCACAGAGCAAACAAAATACTGTGCAACTGGCATAATTTCAGCACTCAAGGGGTTCTCAGTCTCAAATAAGTATGTGAATACTATGACATAATATGTCTTTGATAAAGCTAAGCATAAGGTGTTCTGGGAGCACATAAAGGAGGTACTTAACTCGGCTGGGGAGGTAGGAATAGCTCTGTGGGAAATGTCCAGGCAGCCTCCTTGGTGAAGATAACACCTGAAAAGTGCTATGAAAGATGAGTAGTTGGGGATCGCCATGGACCAAACAATCTGTGCAAACACCCCGAGGTTCTGCAGGTGCTAGCAAAGAGGAGATGGGAAAATATCTCAGTATCGTGGAAGTGCAGGATATATGTGAGTAGAAGTGAGATTACAGGGTAGAGAATAGGAAGGGACCATGCATCTAGACTTTGTGTGCCTTTCATGTTAAGAAATGTGATTTGTCAATTAGAAGTCAGTGAGGAATTTTAAGCCAGACAGTGATATAATCAAAAACAGCTTTTTGTGATTTCTGTAACTTCAGTGTAGAGAACTGACTGGATGGAGCTGAGACTGTCAGACTGTCAACAGGAAGCCCTGGTAAGTGAGATAAGACGGGGGCCAGACTAAGGAAGAGAGAGCAGAATGAGAGGACCCTGGAGGCCACTTGAGAGCAGTGAGAGATTGGATCTTTGCGGCAATCAACCATTCCATTGAATAATCTTAGTGGTCAACTCCATTTACCTCCAGGATATACTTAGTGTCAAACTCTTTAAAAAGCAAGATAGGTGTTTGTGAACATATAGGGAAAATGGCTTAATTTGTTCAGGCAGGAAATAAAATAGGTTTTCAACGAACTCCTGTTATAATTATCTGTAATTTGAGTCTTTTTAATACAGCTAATGCAAGAAAATGTTCTGCCTTTTCCTAACCATCTTAAAATTGAACTGACATCTAAGATTTCAAGATTCAGGAAATAGGCTGGGTGCGATGGCTCATGTCTCTAATCCCAGCACTTTGGGAAGCCGAGGTGGGCAGATTGCCTGAGCTCAGGGAGTTTGAGATCACTCTCAGCAACATGGTGAAACCCTGTCTCTACTAAAATACAAAAAAAAAAAAAAATTAGCCAGGCATGGTGGTGATTGCCTGTAGCCTCCTTGGGAGGCTGAGGCATGAGAATCGCCTGATGGGGTGGTGGAGCTTGCAGTGAGCTGAAACACTACTGCACTCCAGCTTGCGCTATAGAGTGAGACTCCATCTCAAAAAACAAAAAGTTAGCAAATAAATTTAGTCTACATTTATAGGCTTCCCAGCTAAAGTTGAATTTCAAGTAAACAATAAAATTTTTAGCATACATAAATCCCCAAAAGTGGGATATGCTTATACTAAAAATTCATTATTTATCTGAAATGTTCATTTAACTGAGTGTCTTTCCTTTATCCAGTAATTCTTCTGGCATCAAAATATTACCTGTAGATAATAGTGCCCTTCCACAGTGTGCAGTCCATCGAATGCCCCTAGGGCATACACTTCATCTGATCTCTTCTCAGACATCTTGTAGCTTAGATGACAGCAGAGATCTTTCTGACAAACTGTGTAATTTCCTGCAACTCCTGTGAGCTCCACGAAGGTGAATTCATCGAAAAAGACAATGCCCTTAAATTCCTGGTTTCCTGTTGAGAGCGCTTCTATACTGCTGGCATAAGACGTCCAATTCACCACCACAGAATGGGATGGGTGGGAATCTAGTTGCGAGAGGAGGAGTTTTCCCTCTTGTGTCTTCATATCATAATGAAATGCTCTTGGAGAACTGGGTGCATAGATGCCACTTCCTGGAAGTAGTAAGTTGAAAATATCAGTTGAAATAAAAAAGTAAAAAGGGATTTCATAATTGTTATTACTATTTTAAACTCCTATTTACATTTTACTCCCTCTAAGTTATATGTTTTATTAATTTCAGTAAAACATGGTGATAAAGACAGAGAAATGATAGGAAATCAATTAAAGTATGACACCAGCTCTCTCCTCCTACCGCCCAAGATGCTGAAAGGAAAGAAGGCCAAGGGGAAGAAGGTGGCTCCGGTCCCTGCTGCTGTGAAGAAGCAGGAGGCCAAGAAAGTGGTGAATCCCCTGTTTGAGAAAAGGCCTAAGAATTCTGGCACTGGACAGGACATGCAGCCCCAAAGAGATCTCACCCGCTTTGTGAAATGGCCCCATTATATCAGGTTGCAGCGGCAGACAGCCATTCTCTATAAGCGACTGAAAGTGCCTCCTGCGATTAACCAGTTCATCCAGGCACTGGACTGCCAACAGCTACTCGGCTGCTTAAGCTGGCCCACAATACAGACCAGAGACAAAGCAAGAGAAGAAGCAGAGGCTGTTGGCCTGAGCTGAGAAGAAAGCTGCTGGCAAAGGGGACATCTCCACTAAGAGATCACCTGTCCTTCGAGCAGGAGTTAACGCTGTCACCATCTTGGTGGAGAACAAGAAATCTCAGCTGGTGGTGACTGCAAACGACATGTATCTCATTGAGCTGGTTGTCTTCTTGCCTGCCTTGTATCATAAAATGGGGGTCCCTGACTGCATTATCAAGGGGAAGGCAAGGCTGGGATGTCTAGTCCACAGGGAGCCCTGCACCACTGTGGCCTTCACACAGATTAACTCGGAAGGCAAAGATACTTTGGCTAAGCTGGTGGAAGCTATCAGGACCAATTACAATGATAGATAAAATGAGATCTGCAGTCACTGGGGAGGCAATGTTCTGGGTCCAAAGTCTGTGGCTTGCATCGCCAAGCTCGAAAAGGCAGAGGCTAAAGAACTTGCCACTAAACTGGGTTAAATGTACACTGTTTAGTTGTCTGTACATAAAAATAATTAAAATAATACAGATTTTCCTTCAAAAATTTTTTTAAATTAAAAAAATAAAATATGACACCAAGAAGCCAAGAAGAGATGGTTGTATGTAAGAAGTCACATATTTTGAAAAAAAAAAAATACATCAAGTTAAATAAAACCAAATAAACCTATAAAACAATTTAGACTGAGATTGATTCTATAGCGTATTAGCAGCTAGATGTTCAAAAATTAAAACTTGAAAAACATTGTATTAAGGAGCATGTGTTAGCTAGAAAAACATGTTTTTTTCTTTTCTTTTCTGATTACATCAGCCCGTATATCTTTAAGATCACACATTACCTGTCATTTTCTTTGAGGGGTAATGTATGTTCGATGCAAGGAAATTGACCCTCATGCCCGTAGCCCAAGCTGAGTGGAATTCAACAGCTGACAAATGTGGCAAAACATTCATCCAAGCTGTTGGGAAGAGTATGGTGTCTACGTGGAAATCTTTCACCAAGGTAACAGCAGGATCATGGAAGAGTATATCAAAGCACGTGAAAATGCCAAAACTTCCAAAGGTGGTATTGAAAGTCACAACCTCAGTCTCCTTGGGTGCATCAAATTGGTCTTCACCCATGAAAAGGTTTTGCTGCAATAAACAGAAGATAAAGAAAATCTTTTAGGAAGTTGATCGGGACATCACAGTGTCTGAAAAAGTGCAAGCTCACATCTTAGACAGTGCCAGTGTCATCTACAACCACTGGTTTCATGGGAAAGGAATTTGCTTTAGAGAATCAGAGGCCATTCCAGCTAAATCAAGTCTTTGGTTCAGTCTCCACTTACAGATATATCCATGGATATCTTTAACTATAAAGATCCTCTTGAATCTTATAAGACATGAGAGTAAAATAGATCACTTCTATTTGTCAAGTACACTTAACTGATTTCCTTGGCAAGGAATTTTGTTTGCTCCATTCTCCTCAAAACAGAGTCTATGTGGTAAGAAGTTTTTCATTCTAGCCTTGACCCATTGCCAGGGTATGTCTTTAAAAGGGCAAAGTCCAATAAGCACATTATCCAACATAATTTAGGCAGCACTTTCTGACTCCCACACTCCTAAAAACACACTCTTGTGTTCTTATATGTACACGTAGCCCCTTGAGCCTCTTTAAAGGAGCTTTCCACATTTTATCATTACTTTCTATGCTTTACCTCTACTCGATTCCTAAAGTATGCTATCAGTATCAATAAGATACTTTTCTCCTTGCTCACTTTATTTCATGAGGCATTCACTAATCGGATTATTTGCAAGTTAATTTTACCTTATGGTAGCGTGCCACCAGTTTTCCCTGAGAATCAAATGCCACATCAGTGTTGTATTGGTAACGGCCATCATGGGGACACTGAGGGTCACTGGAATTGCATGGCTTCTTGTCCCCAATATTTGCCACAACGTAGATAGAGTTGTCTTTGGCCAGGCAACTGAGTCTTTCTTGAACTGGGGTGTGGCCAAATCTGGTATATGTTTATTGGAGGAAAAAAATCTTTGTAAATCAGTCTTAGCTTTTAACAAAATCTTGAATGATAGTTGCCTAAACCTATAATTTGATATATGTAAAAATAAATTCTAAATAACAATAATTAGAAAAGAAGGATTAAGACAAGAAAGGAGTTCAGAAAAAAGCCCATGGCTTGAGTAAAATTGGTTGTAGGAACCTACTCTAGGATAAGATTCCAGACCACGTATTTTTTCTTCATAACGTTTATCGTAATCTATAGTCATATTTTCACTTATGTGTTCGTCTTATACTGTCTGCATCGTCCTGTGTATATCATGGGTCAATGACTTACATATCATGTTTACTAAACTTATGTCTAACAGGAAAGAGGCATTAAAAATATTTGGGGCTGGGCATGGTTGCTCATGCCTATAATTCCAGCAATTTGGGAGTCCACGGAGGAAGGATTCCTTGAGCTGAGGAGTTTGAGACCAGCCTGGGCAACAAAGCAAGACCTTGTCTCTACAAAAATGAAAAAAATAGCCAGGCATGGTGGTGTGTGCCCGTAGTCTCATATACTTGGGAGACTGAGGTGCGAAGATTGCTTGAATTTGGGAGTTTGAGGCTACAGTGAGTTCTACTGCATTTTTTTTTTTTTTTTTGGATACGGAGTTTCGCTCTTGTTACCCAGGCTGGAGTGCAATGGCACCATCTCGGCTCACCGCAACCTCTGTCTGCCTCCTGGGTTCAAGCAATTCTCCTGCCTCAGCCTCCCAAGTAGCTGGGACTACAGGCACATGCCACTATGCTCAGCTAATTTTTGTATTTTTAGTAGAAACGGGATTTCACCTTGTTGACCAGGATGGTCTCGATCTCTTGACCTCATGATCCACCTGCCTCGGCCTCCCAAAGTGCTGGGATTATAGGCATGAGCCACCGTGCCCAGCCAGTTCTACTGCATTTTAACATGGGCAACAGAGCAAGATTCTATCTCAAAGAAAAAATTTTTTTGAATGAGTTAACAAAAACTCAGAGGTAGGGGGATCCTGAGAAGATAGCAGAGTAGGGAGTTTTTCTGCCACTTAGATAACAATTGCACTGATGGAATCTGTCTGATATTACTATTTAGGAGCTCTAGTGCTTGCAACTTCCAGGGGAAGGCTTGGAAGACAACTCATAGTTTCAGTCCATTTTAGCTCTTAGCTTAATAGTGGTTACCAATTCCTCTTCCCCTGTCGCCGTGACAGGCTGTCATTTCTGTGTTCCTAAAGCAGCTTGCAGGCAGCTTATGGGAGCAGTAAGACCTTGTCTTTCAAATATGCAAGATCTATGTTCTGATCACTAATTGCTGCTTCTGATCATGGAGGTACAAACACAAAGACAAGCAGCTACTGTCGTGTATACACACACACACACACACACACACACACACACACATCTTTTTTTTGCAAGCCCACTCTCTCGCTAAAGTGGCTTCCAGGAGATTTAAAGAGTCAGTGCCTTATTATTTTTCTTCATTTTTTTCTTTTTCTCCTTTTGGGTAGTGAGACATTTAAGGAATAACACATATAAAAGCAATCAAATATACAGGGAAATTTAGAAAGTCACCATACATGACCAGGGAAAGGCACAGGCTCATAAAAGGCTTAAGAAGACCTTAAATTTACATCTCAAGCTGATCCTCAACACAAACATCCTACAGTAACAACAACCAAACAAACAATCATAGCAAACCCAGAGAATCTGATCCCCAGAGTAACCACGTGATGATTCAAACGTCTAGTTATCAACCAAAAGAATCACAAATTATACAAAGAAACAGGAAAGTATGACTCACTCAAAGGAAAGGAAAAATAAACTAACTAAAATCATCCCTGAAAAAGACCACATGACAGACCTACTAAACATAGACTTTAAAACAATGGCTTTTACAGATACTTAAGAAAATAAAGATGTGAAGAAAATCAGAAAACAAAATAAAGTAAAAATATCAATACAAATACAGAAAACCTAAAAAAAAATCTGGAGCTGAAAATTACAATCACTGAAATGAAGATTTTGCAGAAGGATTCAAAGAAAGAAAGAGAAAAAAGAGAGAAAGAAGAAAGAAAGAGAGACAGAAAGAAAGAAAAGAGAGAGAAAGCAAGAAAGCAAGAAAGAAAGAAAGAGAAAGAAAGAAAGAAAAGAAAGAGAAAGAAAAGAAAGAGAAAGAAAGCAAGCAAGAAAGAAATGGAGGGAGGGAGAAAGGAAGGAAAGAAGGAAGAGGAAGGAAGGAGGGAGGGAGGGAGGCAGGAAGGGAGGGAGGGAAGGAGAGAGGGAGATGAGGAAGGAAGGAAGGAGAAGGGAAAAGAAGGGAAGGAAGGGAGGAAAGAAGAGAGAGGGAGGGAGGGAGGGAGGGAGGGAGGATATAGAGCTTTGCAAATTTAGTAACAAATAGGTATCATTAAACCCTCTGAAGACAGAAGCAATCCGGTCAAAATTTTCTTCATAAAGATAAATAGAACACTGACTATAGAATGTACTAGAACAATGAGAGACTAAATGCAGGGGACTCTTTAGGAAGCTGTTGCCATTGTTCAAATAAGAGGTAAGAAGGATATACTAGGGTAGTACCAGCTAGGATGAAACTTTGGAAATCCTGGAGCATTTGTTAATGCCTGATTTCTTTACTCTTTTTCAAAGTTACCAATAATTGTCTGAGTAAAGCAATTAAAATGCAATTTTGAAAATAATATTTAACATATTGGCATATTTATCCTCTATTGCACAACTCTGAAATGATAAATGGTTTACACCAGGTTATTGAAGAATAGCTAAGAAGGCTGTGATAACCTGTATGAATAAAAATTTGGTGCCATCAAATCTTGGCTATTGAATCTACAAACAAATCTGTGTAATTAATATAAGGAAAACCATAGCAATCACTTATAAAACATATCCTTGAAAAGATCAGAAAAGGACATAATAATACACTTAGAAAATTATTATTATTTCAATATATTTATAAGAAGGAACAACCATTCAACAGTTTAACCCACCTTTGCTTCAATTAATATGTGAAATGCATAGATATAAATTACAACACATTGACCACTTGAAACACGTTTACCCCAGTCTTTGTGAATCACCTGAGGTGGTGGAATAGGTAGCTCGTTGTTTTCGTTTCCTGAAACGGTTCTGATGACAAACATATTTTCCTACTGTCTCTATTAGTCTTCATATATTCTAATATATCTCAATTCAAGCTACACTTCTCAGACTGTTTGGTATATACATAAAATGCCCCAAAATTAGACCATATTTCCTGATTTCGGGTTTAAAAATTCAGTTTGCTTATGTGTGCCTGAAATCTGCCTGTTGCTTCATCCATGATATTTGCTGAGTCGTTAATGCATGCAGAGTTTTGTTCTGGATGCAGAAGGAGAAGGTCAAACAGAATAATTGAAATTTTTTTTCCCAAGGCTGCTTTCAAAATGTTCAATCTCTAGGTAAAACAAAAATCATCAATTATCAAAGAAGACATTTACTAACCTAAAATCAGCACATGTTAAATATTCAACAAATACTCGTAAAGTTTTGACACAACACAAATCACTATATTAGACATGTGGGCAACTGGGGGAAGTATATTCCAGGCAGAGCTGTCCAAGTACACAATGTGAGAGACATAGAAATTTCAGATATGGTTGCTATGCTTATAAAGCCTTAGACTTACTGGGGAAACAATGTGTGCACACAAAACTCTGAAATAATAGTATGAAATAATATGCAATCAAATATCAAAATGCCTTTTCAGCCCTTCGGCTCCAAGATGACCCTGACAAGGGCAATATGATTTTGGCAGCTCTTCAGAGACCTCCACCCACAAAGGCTCCCACTCCCTGGGCCTCTCTCTTTCCCTTGTTTCCTAGGCCTCTGAGATTGGATTTCGTGGGGTGAGGTGAGGGCAGGCCCAAGAAGGTGGTTACCACTGAGCCCTAGTCGCTATCAAGATGACAGAGGTACTGATAACTGACTCTCAGAAACTGCTACCAGTTGAATGTCCTGTTGGAAAAGAAATCTACATGTCAAAGATCTGTGGCTTGAGACTAATTGAGTTTGCACACGACAGACAATAGTCTCAGAATGACTGCAAGACTACAGGCCTTTGAAGTACAAGATGTTAGTCTAATTCAGTTCTTTGGCTTTGACATAAAGACATTTTCTCGAACTGTGAATTTACTGGACAGATTCTTGTGTTAAATGAAGGTGCACCCCAAGCAGCTTGGATGTGTTGGACAGAGCTTGTTCTATTTGGTTATAAAATCAATAGGAGAGAAAAGGAATGTCCCATTGGCAACTGATGTGTTCCAAATAACTGAATATAGGTTCACGGTTTCAGACTTAATGAGAATGGAAAAGATTGTATTGGAGAAGGTGTAATGTAAAGTGAAAGCTACTACTACCTTTCAATTTCTGCAACTCCACTATTCACTCATTCAAGAGAACTTGCTATTTGAAAGGAGAAATTACCTCAATTTTGACTGGAAGCCCAATTTAAGGCATGTCAGATCAAATGCTCTAAACTTTAGAGTCTGAAGCAAAGCCTTCCGTGTTGATATTGTCTACAATCACGTTGGAGATCCAAAAACAGAAGTGTATAGAGTTAATAAAATGATGAGAATACCTTCAGAAACACTCCAAGATAAATGGCAGAGATGGATACAAGGAAAGAGCTTGTATCCAAGTGTTTAACTGAATACTCATCAAATGAGTGTTCCAAATCAAACATTCAGAAGTAGAAATGGATTCCTTCTGGGCATACTGCATTGCAACTGAAGCACAGTCACAATAGAAAAATTCGCTGTCCAACAGTTTCTAAAATGGCTCCCTGATTGGTAAATTTGGTTCATTGTTATTCTACATAGAGAGAAAATTTTCCAATGCTATAATTTTCTTTTACAATTAAAATATTAATTATCTTCAAAATAAACAAAATAGAGTTGGAATCACAAAGGGGAAAATTACTTCACTGATCGAGTCGGTTACTATTTGAAGGCATTTACTACATAACTACATAGAAACTATAACACCTTAACAGTAAGGAATTATCCAGTCTCTGATATGTAAATTAGCCATTTCATGATCTTTTCAGCTTTGAAAACTGCATCTTCCTTAATAGCAAGAATTTTATAAGTAGCACTGAAATTGTGTTTTTATTACATGTCTTGTTGTATGTAGACCCATACTCAGGCTCATTTTGAGTTACACAAGCCTGAGTAAGACAACAGGGACAAAAAGTTTAAACCATATATGAAAAAATTCGAAACTATTCATATGCAAGCAAAATCAATATGAATTTAGTTATTGTACCTAAAGAAAAGTAAGATATGGGAGATGGTCTCCACTCTGAGTTTCTGAAAACTGTTGGGGTGTTTTAACACTGTAGTTACATATCATTGCTATAGCAGTTAGATGACTGGAAAGTAGTTATATGCTTACGCACTGTATATATGATACATACTTGCCATCTAAATTTCATTTTTAAAAAATTTGCAGGGGCATTGTCTGCCCCAACACTTTCTCTGCCCCTCAGATCCTGTAAGGTGAGGGAGAGGGCCCTGAGAAGGATGGAATGATGGCAGCAGGCTGGCCACATGCACAGTCACCACTACCCCTGACCTGTGGCTACTCTTGGAACAGGAACTGCTGAGCCACCCACTGAAACCCATCTTGACTATTTCCATTGCTTCCCAAACCCTGTCCCAGTCTGGTGCTGAGCTTGAGTGGGGATGGAAAGAAGTCAAGACTCCAAGCAGAACACCAGAGGCTGGACAGGTATCTTCAACCATGTGGCAGGCACCCTGGCAATGTGGAGATGGGAAGGATGGAATGGACACGCTATAAGCTCCCTCACACAACATCACTTAAATTTCTTAACTCACAGTAATGATTTATCTTTTTCTACTCAAAACTAAATGTTGACATTTAGATGATTATGAATCTTAGATATAAACACTTCACTTTTAACAGTAATATTTAAGCAGACTTCAAATTAATTTGGCTTTTTTATTGTTTCTTTAAATAAGGTTATAGTAGCAACAAAAAACTCTTCTCTGAAGCCTTTCTCCATAACCCTGATCTATAGATTCCATAATATTGTAATAGATTTAAGCTATGAAGCTTCCAAACATCACAACTACATAAAGGTGATGTTCTGAAATTTAGGAAACTGCCTAATTAATATTATGCTATGGGGAAACTATGTATAGATTTAAATTCATCTGTGAAGCATTCAAATCAAAGCTAAAAGTAAAAATATGAAACACTAATGACAAGTTATGAAACACTAATGATAACTGTGAATCTGCATTTCTAACATTGATCTAACTTTCTACATTGGATCAATATATTGTATTTAGGTGATATTAAAAATGATAACCTATATAATTTAAATGTTAAATTTTAAATCATGAGGTCTACATTAAAACCAGCATTTGACTAATGAACTCTTCGGGCATAATAAAGGTTAATATTCTAGGCAGCATAAATAGTTTCTTGGCACCCATAATGCAAGTAATAGATAATCCAGAGACGTGCACTTTATTACACAGAAGGAACATACCTCAACATAATAAAGGCTACATACAGCATATATGTCAGCATCCACAGCTAACATCCTATGGAATGGGGAAAAGCTGAAAGTGTTCTAAGAATTGCAACAAGAAAAGGAATCCTACCTTCACCACTTCTCTTCAACACCGTACTGGAAGTCCCAGCCAGAGCAGTCAGGTAAGAGATAGAAATAAAAGATGAGGAGGAAGCAGTGCAAGATGGCCAAATAGAACCCTCCAGCAACTGTCCTCGTGCAAGAGCCCCAAACTGAGTAGCCATCCACACAAGAAATCACCTTCATAAGAACCAGAAATTAGGAAAGCAGTCATAGCACCTGGTTTTAAAATCATATCGAGGAAAGAGGCACTGAAGAAGGCAGGAAAGAAAGTCTTTAACTGCCATCACCACTCTCCCCCATCCTCCAGGTTAGTACATGGTGTGGAGAGAAAATTTGTGCCCTTAGGGGAGGGAACGTGCAGTGATTGCAGGACTTTGCATTGGAAGTCAGTGCTGTCATGTGACAGCAGAAAGCAACATGGCACAGAATTCAGCCAGTGCCCACATAGAGCACATTTAGAACAGCTCTAGCCGGAGGAGAATTGTCCTTCCCAGCAGTCAGAACCTGAGTTCCACCAAGCATCACCAGTGTGAGGTAAAGTTCTCTGGGGTCCTAAACAAACTTGAAAGGTAGTCTAGGCCAGGGTTTCCCAAACCCTAAGCCACGGACTGTGGCCTGTTAGTAATTATGCTGCACAGCAGCACCAGTCCATGGCCTGTTAGAAACTGGCTGCATAGCAGGAGGTTACATTACTGCCTGAACTCCACTTCCTGTCAGATCAGTTTCAGCATTAGATTCTCATAGGAGTACAAGCCTATTGTAAACTGTGCATCTGAGGGATCTAGGTTGCATGCTCCTTATGAGAATTTAACTAATACCTGATGATCTGGGGTGGAATAGTTTTATCCAGAAACCATCCTCTATCCTGTCCATTGAAAAATTGTCTTCCACAAAACCAGTCCCTGGTGCCAAAAATGTTCGGGACTACTGATCTAGGCCATAAGGACTGCAATTCCTAGGCAAGTCCTAGTGCTGTACTGAGCCCAGAACCAGTAGACTTGGAGGGCACATAACCTAGTGAGACTCCAGCTGGAGTGGTCAAAGGAGTGCTTGCATCACCCCTCCTCCAACTCCAGGCAGCACAGCTCACATCTTTGAGAGAGACTCTGTCCCTCTGCCTTAAAAAAGGAGAGAAGAGCATAAAGAAGACTTTGTCTTACAACTTGGATAATAGTTCAACCACAGTAAAATAAAGCCCCAAGCAGAGTACTGAAGCCCCCCAACCCAGGCCCTAGCTCCCTGATGACATTTCTAGACATACACGGAACTACAAGGGAACTTCCTGCCTTGAATGGAAGAACCCATTCCTGGCAAGATTTATCACCTGCTAACTAAAGAGCCCTTGGCTCTTGAATAAACATCAGTGATAGCCAGGCAGTACTCACCACGAGCCTTGGGTGAGACCCAGTAACATGCTGGCTTCAGGTATGACCGAGCACATTTCCGGCTATGGTGGCCATGGGGAGAGACTCCTGCTTTAGGAAAGGAGAGGGAAGAGTAAAAAGTACTTTGTTTTACAAATTGGGTACCAGCTTAGCCACAGTAACATAAAGCACCCAGCAGACTCCTAAAACCCTCAATTCCAGGACTTAG
This sequence comes from Alouatta palliata, assembly GCA_004027835.1. Taxonomy (NCBI): domain Eukaryota; kingdom Metazoa; phylum Chordata; class Mammalia; order Primates; family Atelidae; genus Alouatta; species Alouatta palliata. The sequence continues at coordinate 79,276 of PVKV010002193.1, read as the reverse complement.
CTCCTCGATGGGATTCCTAGACCCTCACAAAAGAACCCACTGCCCTCTCCTATAAGAAATGCTAGAAAAATTTCTTCAATCTGAAAGAAAAGGACATCAATAATCAATAAGAAATCATCTGAAGGTACAAAACACACTGGTAATAGTAAGTACACAGACAAACATGGAGTGTTATAACTGATTGTGGTATAAACTTCCCATATCTTGAGTAGAAAAACTAAAACATGAACCAATAAAAAATAATAACTATAAAAGCTTTTTAAGACATAGGCAGTATAATAAGATATAAATAGAAACTATTAAAAATTAAAAAGTATGGGGGATGAAGTTAAAGTATGGAGTTTTTATTAGTTTTTGCTTTACTTGTTTATGTAATCAATGTTGTCATCAGTTTAAAATAATGAATTACAAGTTGTTATTTGCAAGCTGCATGATAACGTCAAACAAAAAACCTACAACAGATACACAAAAAATAAAAAGCAAAAATTAAAATATACCATCAGAGAAAAACACTTTCATAAAAAGGAAGACAGGAGGAAAGGAAGACAACATCAAAAAACAAACAGAAAACAAAAAACGAAATGGCAGGAGTATGTCCTTACTTAACAATAGTAACATTGAATATACATGGACTAAACTCTCCAGTCAAAAGACAGAGTAGCTGAATGGATAAAAAATAAATAAATAAAAGGCAATGATCTGTTGTGTACAAGAAAGATACTTCACTTATAAACACACACATAAACTGAAAATTAAGGCATAGCAAAAGATATTCCATGCAAATGGAAAGCAAAAAGGAACAGGGGTAGCTATATTTTTATCAAACAGAATAGATTTCAGGACAAAAGCCATAAAAAGAGACAAAAATTAATTATATAATGATAAAGAGGTCGATTTAGTCAGATGATATAACAATTGTAAATATATATGCACCTAACACTTGCGCACACTGATATATATATATATATATATATATATATATATAAAATTATTAGAGCTAAAGAGAGAGATAGACCCCAATGCAATAATAACTGGAGATTTCAACATCCCACTTACAGCATCAGACAGATTATCCAGGGGGAAAAACAATAAAGAAATATTGGGCTTAATCTGCATTATAGACAAACTGGGCCTAACAGATATTTACAGAAAATTTCATCCAGTGGCTGCAGAATAAACATTCTTCTCCCCAGCCCATGGATCATTCTCAAGGAGAGACCATATGTTAGGTCACAAAACAAATCTTAAAACATTTTTAAAAATTGAAATCATATTAAGTATCTTCTCTGACCACAATGGAATAATACTAGAAATCAATAGCAAAAGGAATTTTGATAACTATACAAACATACAGAAATTTAACAATGTGCTCCTGAATTACCAGTGGGTTAATGAAGAAACTAAGAAGAAAGCTAAAACTGTTCTTGAAACAAATAAAAATGGAAATGCAACATACCAAAACATATGGGATACAGCAAAACCAGTCTAAGAGGAAATTTCAAGAAGAAAACTTTCAAATAAACAGCCTAATGATGTATTTTTTAAAAAACTAGAAAAGAAAGAGCAAACCAAACCTGAAATTTGTAGAAGAAAAATAATAAACATCCAGAAAAAAATAAATGAAATTGAAATAAAAAACAACACAAAAGAACAACAAAATAAAAAGTTGGTTTTTTGAAAAGAAAAACAAAATTGACTTTTAGTGAGACTAAGAAAAAAGATGGGAGACAAGTAAACTCAGAGATGCAAAAATGAGACATTATAACCAATGCGGCAGAAATTCAAAAGATTATTAGAGATTACTATGAGCAACTATATACCAATAAATTGGAAAACCTAGAAGACATGAATAAATTTCTAGACACATACAACCTACCCAGATTGAACCATGAAGAAGTTCAAAACCTGAATAGACCAATAATAAATAAGATTGACTCTATAATAAAAGTTCTCCCAGCAAAGAAAAGGACAGGACTTAATGCCTTCAGTGCTGAATTTTACCAAACAATTAAAGAAGAACTAATACCAATCCTATTCAAACTATTCCAAAAGATAGAGAAGGGAATACTTTCAAACTCATACAGTGAGGCTAGAATTACTCTGATACCAAAACCAGACAAAGACACATAAAAAAGAAAACTACCTCCCAACATCCCTGATGAACACTGATGCAAAAACCCTCAACAAAATGCTAGCAAATCAAATGCAACAACATATTGAAAAATTATTCATTATGACCAAGTCAGATTTATCTGAGGAGTGCAAGGATGGTTCAACATATGCAAAAAAAATTAATGTGACACATCATATCAAGAGAATGAAGAAAAAAACCCATATGATCATTTCAACTGACACTGAAAAAACATTTGATAACACTCAACATTCCTTCATAATAAAAACCCTCAATAACTGGGTATAGAAGGAATATGCCTCCACACCATAATAGCCATTTATGACAGACCCATGACTAGTATCATACTGAATGGGGGAAAACAAAGCTTTCCTCTAAGATCTAGAAAATATGAAGATGTCCATTTTCACCACTGTTATTGAACATAGTACTGGAGGTCCTCACTAAAATAATCAGACAAGAGAAAAAAAAATACCTCCAAACTTCATTCAGAATCTGTTCACTTCTCAATACTTAAACTTCTACCATCTTGGTCTCAGGTACCATCATCTCTCTACCAAAATTATCACAACAGGTTTTAACTGCCCCCTGCTTCTTTGCAGACCTATACCTGGAGTCTGTTCTCTACCTTGTGTTCCTCCTGCCCTTCTGCCTCCATTTCCTACTTTTCTCCTCCTCTGTCACATCAGTTCAACCACACTAACCCTTTTTCTGTTTCATAAGTTAGATACATACTCTGACCTCTGGATCTTGGCATTTAGAATTCCCTCAGCCTGAAATACGCTTTTCTCAGATATTCGTATGATTTAATGCCTCATTTCCTTCAGGCCTTTGCTGAAATGTCACTGTGATGCCCTCTGATGAGCTTTTAAAAATTTCAGCCCCAAGCTTGCCACCCTATTCACCTTCTCTGCTTCATTTTTTCCATAACATTTACTTCCACCTCATATTATAAATTGGTAGATAGATGAAAGATATCTATATAAAGATAGATAGATGATAGATAGATTAGATAGATAATTATCTTTTTAAAAAATTATTGCCTCCCCACACTAGAATATACATTTCAAGGGGACAGGAATTTTAATCTGCTTTGTTCACTTCATTGCCCAGAACAATGTCTAGACATAATAGGTACTCAAAAAAAAAAAATTGCTGAGTTAATAAATTAAGGCAGCTGGGCGAGATGGCTCACACCTGTAATCCTAGCACTTTGGGAGGCCTAGCAGGTGGATCACTTGAGGCCAGCAGTTCAAGACCAGCCTGGCCAACATGGTGAAACCTCTCTTTACTAAAAATAGAAAAAACTAGCCGGATGTTGTGGCTCACACCTGTCATCCCAGCTACTCAGGAGGCTGAGGCACGAGAATTGCTTGGATCCAGGAGGCAGAGGTTGCAGTGAGCTGAGATCACACCACTGCACTCCCGCCTGGGTGACACAGAGGCTCTCTCAAAAAAAATTTTTAAAAAGAGAGAGAGAGACAGAATTAAGGCAAGACATTGAGACATCATTAGTGATGGAAAACATGAAGGGGCAACCGGGTTCCTTGAAATGAAGTGAATGAGAAATCCTTTTGGGGATATTCAGGAGACCCTTGGAGATGAGGTTCTAGGGAATTCAGAAATAAGTCAATTCAATTCATAGTGGAAGTCATAAAAGAGTTGCCTTTTAGAAACAGAACCACTGACATATGACATGATTAAAAAAGAAATAATTATGATACAATTAAATAAGAATAGAGTGAATGATTATGATAAATAACACTGGATTTTGTCAAAATTCACCCTGTCAAAATCAAGGTGTCTCTGTAAGTAATCATCATGGGTTTGTTTGTTGAGACAGAGTCTAGCTCTGTCACCCAGGCTGAGTGTAATGGCATTATCTTGGCTCGCTGCAACCTCCGCCCCCCTTCAAGCAGTTGTCTATGCCTCAGCCTCCTGAGTAGCTGGGATTATAGATGCCCACCACTGCACCCCACTAATTTTTATATTTTTAGTAGAGATGCAGTTTTGCCATATTGGCCAGCCTGGTCTCAAACTCCTGACCTCAGGTGATCCATCTGCCTCAGCCTCCCAAAGTGTTGGAATTACAGGTGTGAGCCACCATGCTTATTCAATTTGTGTGAGGCTTTTTTGTTTTTGATTTTTTATTATTATACTTTAAGTTCTGGGATACATGTGCAGAACCTGCAGGTTTATTACACAGGTATACACGTGTCATTGTGGTTTGCTGCACCCCATCAATCCATCACCTACATTAGGCATTTCTTCTAACGCTATCCCTCCTCTAGCCCCCTACCCCTGACAGACCCCAGTGTATGATGCTCCCCTCCCTGTGTCCATGTGTTCTCATTGTTCACCTCCCACTTATGAGTGAGAACATGCAGTGTTTGGTTTTCTGTTCCTATGTTAGTTTGCTGAGAATTATGGTTTCCAGCTTCATCCATGTCCCTGCAAAGGACATGAACTCATTTTCATGGCTGTATAGTATTCCATGGTGTATATGTGCCACATTTTCTTTATCCAGTCTATCATTGTTGGGCTTGGGTTGGTTCCAAGTCTTTGTTATTGTGAACAGTTCCGCAGTAAACATACGTGTGCATGTGTCTTTAGAGTAGAATGATTGATAATCCTTTGGGTATATACCCAGTAATGGGATTGCTGGGTCAAATGGCATTTCTGGTTCTAGATCCTTGAAGAATCATCATGCTGTCTTCCATAATGGTTGAACGAATTTACACTCCCAGCAACAGTGTAAAAGCATTCCTATTTTTCCACATCCTCTCCAGCATCTGTTGTTTCCTTTTTAATGATCGCCATTCTAACTGGCATTGTGTGGTTTGGAGAACAGTTCCAAAAGAGGAATTCCTAAAACAATTTTAGTCAAGTGTATTCAGAAAGAAGTATGTGAACTGACATGATTTTCTTAGGTGTATAAAGTATTGGTTTCCTTACATTAAAATTGATAGTGCTGCTTTCATCATACTTAATATCTCTTTAGTCTGGACCTGAATTAAACCACTTACAACCCTGCCATAGCACCTCTTAGGTTACAATCAGCTTAAGGACTTTACTACATCAACCTCATCAGTTATCTTATCAATGAGAAAGGAAAACCATTAATCTTAAACTTACATGAGTTTATTTTGCCATTTACTCTTACAGTTTTCAAATCTCGGAGCCACACAGGGAAATATTTTTCTGTTCACTGGTGAGGAGTCAGAGACCAGAGATGTTCACATTGAATGTGATGATTTCTAAGCTACCTTCCAGCTCTTATTTCTGTGACTTCATAATTCATATTTACTTTCCCAGTAAATGTACCCATAGTAGATGAAAAATAAGCTATCCTGAAACTTAGAGTTGATCGTGGATCTATGCAACGATCATCAACAAAGTTTTCCTGGGTAAAACAAGTTGATGTTCACTAGTGAATTTTTCACAACTTATTTCATTACCTATCAGGATTATCACAGGGGATCCAGTTTACTTGAGGGTGTGGGATGTCCTCCAGGTACGGGTAGATAGATTCCCTGTTGAAGTTCCAGCCATAAAGAGCATCTTCTGGAGTCACAATAATATGTGCACCCTGTTAAAAATGCAACTTAATCAAAAAGGGAGCTGAGGAACTGAGTGGCTGAGTAGCAACTATCTGGGCTTCCCCCGACATCCCTTAAATCTTATTTTGTTTTCTATATTTTTATAATTTATTTTCTTTTCCAAAGCATTTAAATTTTCTTTTTTTCAGTGTACTGCCACTTCTTTTTATTTTTATTTTATTTTCTTTATTTTTAATTTTAGATTCAGAGGGTACATATGCAGGTTAGTTACACAGATATGTTATATAATGGTAAGGTTTGGGCTTCTAGTCAAGCATTTTAATTTTCTAATCCTGCCATTGTTGCTTCCTATGGCAGTTGTTAACTAAAATCCTAGCTCATCCTGGAACTAAGCCTCTCCTTGAACTTTGGTTAATGATCGTGCCTGTGTCAGGACTGATTTATAACTCAAACGCTCTGTTTATTTCCTCCTCTGCCCCAGCCTGCCCCCGCACCATACCCTGCAAACATGACTCCTGCTTCTCAGAGAAAGAACCAGCCACATACTGGTTACTTGAATTGTGCCATGCCTACCAATACTGCCTGAGCTAACCTGGGCACTTTCCAATTGGAGAGTCACCAAATGGAGAGTCACTCTGTGACCTTTAAGGAAATAGTTGGACTAAGGGTGAAAAAAAACATCAGAACTCCTGATAACTTTTAACATATTAGTATATACAAGAATATAGGACAGGCATGGTAGCTCATGCCCATAATCCCAGCACTTTGGGAGGCTGAGGTGGGTAGATCACCTGAGGTCAGGAGTTCAAGTCAGCCTGGGTAACACGGCAAAACCCCATCTCTTACATATTTATCTATGACTTTTATCACACTTCATATATCCCTGGTCTACACCTAATCGATTATTAGCTTTTAAAATTATATTCGTGTAAACCACAATTTATACTGTATGATTAACTTTAAACTGAAATCTTCACTCAACTCAAGGACTCACAATGCATTACATATACTTTTATCTTGTAATTAGAGTGAAGTATGAGGTATATAATGCTTGCTGCCAATGAACTGACAACTTAAGTTTAATTGTTTTCAGATTATAAACTTATTCCGAAACCTGCAAACCCTTAATAGCACAAGAGTACATCAAGGCCACTAACACTCTAAGAATAGTACCTGGTCCCTGACCCATTTATCATTCATCCTCCGTCTGCACCAGAAAAAGGGAACGAAGATGTTGAATTTATGTCCAGTTCCTCAAAGGTCTGCTACTTCCTGATGATGACCAAATTGTTCTTTCCTTAACTTGGTTCTTACTGATAAGGAAGTGTCCTTGCTCTAATTTTGAGAGGAAAGTAGAATTCTAACTGTAAAATAAAATTGCTTGGCTACCCTAATACATATATATGTATACATATGTATACGATACATACGTATTCTGTGAGAAAGGATCCCCTCCTTTCTCACAGAATCCTGTACACTGGAGAGACGGTAGAGATGGTACCTGCTCTGCTGCTGATGTGATCGCTCCTTCCAAAAGGTCCAGATTCCGATTCATTAATGCCAGCGCCTCCCCACGAGACACTGGTGTTAGGGTGGCATTGGGCAGTATCACTGCATGCTCATAAACAGCTGCGACAAAAGTATCCAGGCAGCTGGCTCTTGAGACGGAGAAAAGCAAAACTGCTACATACACCAGCAACTGAGAAATAGTCATGTTGAAGTCCAGTGACTGCTGAAAAACAGAGCAAGTCCTGGTATTTACAGAGAGAAGACACGTGGTGTCCAGAACTTAGTACCTTAAAAATAAATTACGGAAGTTAATTTTATGAAAAGTCTATGATCTCACAGTACTGTCGGATAACAAAGGACCTTTCCTTATTGCAGGGATTTGTGAGGATTAAATCAGGAAATGTATGTATATTAGTTTGCTAGGGCTGCCTAACAAAATACAACAAACTGGGTGGTGTAAAAAAAAAAAAATTGTTGCCTCACAGTTCTGGAGGGTAGGAGTCCCAGATGAAGGTGTCAACAGGGTTGGTTCCTCCTAAGGGTGGTGTTTTTATGCCAACTAAGGGCAAAAGGAAAAAACCAAGTGAAGGTGATAAACCCAGGGCTACAGGCTCACTAAAAGACAGACTGATCCTAATCATAGGATCAATTAGATTTAGTGCCCACTGCACTCCAGTATGACTTCATCCTAACTAATTAGGTCTGAAATGTCCCTGTTTCCAAAAAAGGTTACATTCTAAGATACTGGCAATTAGGACTTCAACATGTAAATTTTTTGCAATACATTTGTTTTGGAATGTCAACACATAGAACTTCAAATAATTTTAAAATTTGTATTATTATTATTTTTTTTTTTTTTTTTTTTAGATGGAGTCTTGCTCTGTTGCCCAGGCTGGAGTGCAGTGGCATGATCTCAATTCACTGCAACCTCTACCTCCTGGGTTCAAGCTATTCTCCTACCTCAGCCTCCTAAGTAGCTGGGACTACAGGTGTGTACTACCATGCCCAGCTAATTTTTATATTATTAGTAGAGACGGGTTTCTGTTAGGCCTCTGAGTCCAAGCCTGGCCATTATAGCCTTGGTGACCTGCATGTACACCTCTGGATGGTCCCCAGAAGCCAGAAAGTCTGAGGTAAACACAAGTAACCAGGTGGCCACAGAAAGAAGTGAAACAACTTGTTCCTGCCTCAACTAATTGCTCTCCCCCTGCAACCTGCAACCATTGCTCCTGCTCAGCCTTGCAGAATTTCTCCCCTGGACATTGGGTTTCTCAAGACCCCCACCCCTGTAACTACGTAATTTACCACACCCTCCCCTCTGCTTGCAACCGATGCCTCCCACTCTTATGATCATGCCTGTTTGTAACAGATTACCCCTACCCTTGTGACCATGCACCCCATGATGCCCTCCCCCTCCCTAAAATAGATTACTACCTTTAACTGACCACTTGCCCAACCTATAAACCAACTGCTAACCCACCGCCCCTCCACTGACTCTCTTTTCGGACTCAGCCCGCCCCCACCAGGGCGAATAAACAGCCATGTTGCTCACACAAAGCCTGCCTGGTGGTCTCTTTACGCAAGCGACACGCCTAACAGCTTCACCATATTGGGCAGGCTGGTCCTGAACTCCTGACCTCATGATCCACCTGCCTTGGCCTCCCAAAGTGCTGGGATTACAGGCGTGAGCCTCTGTGCCTGGCCTTTATTATTATTTTCATTTGAATATTTCAGCTCTACACTTTGATTCACTTTCGTTTTCTCAAAATGGGGAAGCCACAACAAAGAGGAAAACAAAAGAGTTACTCATTTTCTATTGCTGTATAACAAATTATCCCCAAATTCAGCAGCTTCAAAAAGCAAAATAAATACATTACCTTTCACTTTCTGTGGGTCAGGAATCCAGGGGCAGTTTAGCTGGTGCCTCTGGCCCAAGGTCTCTTTCATAAGGCTGCAATCAAGCAGCTGCCAGGGCTAGTTATTTCAAGGCTTGACTCCAGGAGTTATTTCAAGTCTTGACTTCCAAGCTCCAAGCTCCCTCACGTGACTGGCGGCAGGGCTCAGGACCTCATTTGTTGTTGCCCAGAGGCATGAATTCCTAGCTACACAGGCCTCACCATAGGGCAGACTGTATTATATTTTCTGGATTCCCTTAGAGCCAGAGAGCAAGAGAACCCACAGAGACAGAAGCCAGGAGTGCTTTGTAATGTAATCGGGGAAAGGACACCTCATCACTTTTGTTGTATTCTATCCATTAAAGCAAATCAATCGGTGTACCCTGCACTGTGGTAGGGGATTACACAAGGGCAGGAATGAGGCAGGATCATTAGGGACTATCTCTGAAGCTGCTGATCACAGAGGCAACAGAGGACTATAAAGAATGAGCGCTGGAAAGCAAGATCCAGAGAGAGGAGAGGGAAATTATATAAAATTAAAAAACTGTTCATGGATTTTTGTATTGAGTAAGTTGGCAAATTTTGTTTCAGTTGTGCATTATGTATAATATTTACAGAATTAGTGTTTATGTTTTACATTTTATTTTCAGGCTATTTGTCTTTGAATGGTATTTTTACAGTTCAATCTGCAAACAGACATATCTAATTTTTTACTTTAGTAACTATAATGCATTTATTCTGCAATTGCCAAGGTAACCCAGTGGTTGTGGTTGGCTGGTCCTCCTGAGTCTCCAGGAAACACCAGCCCTTCTGACTGCTTGCTGACCTCTTACGCCTTTCCATGCCCAGGTGGGTGGGAATACCACATATGTCACAAGAAGGTGTCATCATTATGTAACAATTTATAAAAGGAAGCACTGAAATGAAAGTTAAAACTGAGATGAGTTGCCAAGAGGTTAAAAAATTCCTTCTTTGACCTTCTTAGATTAAAAATATTAAATAAGAACCTCCCGTGGAGTTTCTAGTCCAACTCATAAAGAGCTTGGTGGTCATCTTTTCCATGCTCACAGCAAGAAAAAAGCTAAACAAGTGAATATCAACAATTTCTCTAAGATGCCTCAGAGAATTGAGATCACAGGACAAACTGCAGTCCCCAGAATTGGAGAGAGAGGAGAATGCAGGGAGTAAGAGCCTACTGGGAGCAGAGTCCTCCGGGGTTGGTGCCAGTGTAGGAAGGTCACTTGAACTGTAATTGATGAATTGCTGGAGGCTCAGGGTGGACAACCTTGAAAGTTCTGGTCTGTTCTTACCAAAAGCCTGCCCTCAAGGGAAAGTATTTTACCAAGTCTAACCTGCCTAGGGGAAGGAAAAACTCCAACCTCAGCCACTCTCATCTTTAACATGGGGAAAAGGGAAATCCTAGCTCTAGCTTGTTTTTATGCCAACTAAGGGCAGAAGAAAAAAGCCAAGTGAAGGTCATAAACCCAGGCGTATAGGCTCACTAAAAGACTGAGACCGAATCATCAGACCAATAACCCTGTTCCTCCCCCAGCGTGTCACTGCCACATGAATCTAGCCTTTCTGCCTACCTAGCATGCACTAGCTGAGAGCAAATCTTTAGATGAAATAGTGCAGTTCAGCTGGGCGCGGTGGCTCACGCCTGTAATCCCAGCACTTTGGGAGGCCGAGGAGGACAGATCACCTGAGGACAGGAGTTCCAGACCAGCCTGGCCAACATGGTGAAACCCTGTCTCTACTAAAAATGCAAAAATTAGCTGGGCATGGTGGGTGGGGGTGGTGCCTGTAATCTCAGGTGGTGCCTGTAAGCTACTCGGGAGGCTGAGGCAGGAGCATGGCTTGAACCTGGGAGGCAGAGGTTGCCGTGAGTTGAGATCACGCCACTGTATTCCAGCCTGGTGACAGAGCCAGACTCCATCTCAAAAAAAAAAGAAGGAAAAGGAAATAGAAATAGTACAATTCTTTCATGCAGTAGGGTATCATCAGCAAGAACTGGGAGGCAGCAACAGCATCTACTACAACTCCTAGGCTGGTTCTCTGGATCCTTAACCCTACTGTACAGCTTGCCAAGCTCCCTAAATGCAGCCTTTCTGCTCTCACAGAGTAGAAACTGAGAGAATTGTCTCCAAGGAAATAACTTTGAGTGTAGACAGAAGCCCTAATTGATATCTCCAGACTCCTCCAACCAAACTTCCATGGATGGAACAGATTGCCTCTTACAAGGAAAGCATGACATTACACTGTCCAGGATAGGGCAAGACACACAGTATTCTGGATTTTGCTAGCAGAGCAGTGATCACCCCAACCCAGGCAGCAGGCCCCCAAAGGAACTCAGAAGCAAGTCCTGCCTAGCTCACGTAGAGAGAACGAGAAACAAGGGAAAAGGAGGGGAGAGGAAGGACTGAGTGAAGTGGGCACTGCCTCTTGCACTTCACCTGGTGAACTCTGAAAAGCCGTGTGCACAGCATGTAAAAGTGTGCCCACAAACGTGTTGAAGAGGGAGAACCAGTCATCTCAGGTCAACTTCCCCTTTTTTTCATTCCTAAGACTGCAAACAGTAGCCCTTTTCATTTGTAATTCCTAAGACTGTAAACTTCCCCTTTTCATTCCTAATACGGTAAACCATAGCCCTTTTCATATGTAATTCCTAAGACTGTAAACTGAAACCCTTTTCATATGTTAAGCTATAAATCTAAGATTTTTCCACGTGTAACATCTAAAGTATAAGCCTATATAAAGAAGAACCTTCCTTTGTTAGGGGAGCTTGGCGGTTAAGGCAACTATGCCACCTTGCTCCCGGCCAAATTAAACTCCTTCCTTCCATATTCGGTGTCCGAGAGATACGTTTCCCACAGCTGCTCGTGCTACAGTGTGTGTGAAAAAAGATTGGCGGTTGGCCTCTGCATCGCTACTCAACATATGATTCTAATATATAGTGGCTACAATACCATGTCAATTCCCTTGTTGATATTAATCTGGTTTCAGGAAAAACTATCCGTTTTTCTTCTGCTCTCACACCACAGCAATTAACACAAAAGACAGGTTTCCTCCCAAACTGGTGGGGATTTCTCCTCACTAGAAAGCAAGCAATCAACTCTGCAGCAGACACAGCTGGCTATCTTGCAGTTCAATCCAAACACTATTTATCCAAATATAGCATCAGATCCCACAGATTAAGGGCTGAGTTCCACAAAACCGACCCCTTCTTCCCACCAGGAACAAGTCTGGGCCTCCAGATCTTCCGACCAAATGGCTCTGTGTTGGGGTTCCCATGATCCCTTCTTTGGGCTCAATTAATTTGCTAGAATGGCTCACAGAACTCCGGGAAACATGTTTAGTGGCTTATAATAAAGGATATTACAAAGGACACAAATGAAGAGGTGCATAGAGAGAGGTATGGGGAAAGGACTGGGGAGCTTTGCATGCACCCCCCTAGATGCGCCACCCTCCAGGAGCCTCCGAGTGTTCAGCTGTAAGGAAACTCTCCGAACCCAATCCTTTTGGGTTTTTATGGAAGCCTCATTACATAATCACAATTCACAACCATGTAGAAATGTATCTGGACAAAAAGGGTGTGATCCGTACTATCAGCCTATGAGGGGAAACCCATTAAAGCTTGTCTGCTCAGGTTTGTCTCGACGTCTTTCTGTAGCATTCCTTCTTCGAGGATATGGGGTGAGACCCTCTCTGGAATGAGGGTCTTTTGAGCCACAATCAGATTAGAGTCCTGCCTTAGGCAGGTGAAGGGAGGGCAGGGGAAGATCAGAGAGGGAGCTTCTGTTTCATGAGGCCTGCTCCTGAGGCCTAAACCGCCCTGCCCCCTGTGTTATTTTAAAAAAAAAGAATATAGCAAAGGATTGGGAATTAAAAACCAGGAACTATAATATCACAAGTTGTTAATGTTATACAGAATTTTGCATAGGATTTAATCAAACTATTTTTTCACTGTGAATGTAGCCTGTAAACATTACGGGCCCGCCCAGCTGCTCCAGCTTACAGCTCCCTCTCTCTCCGGGCGGGGGGAGGGGGCGAAAGCTCAGTCCGCAGGCTCTTACTCAACTCCGCGCTGGTAGTTCCCGGTGCTTAACTGGCAAAGATCCCCTGTTCTGTGTATTGCTGAGGCTCTGGGGAAGCGCTGTATCCAGACCGGAGCACCATAGGTGGAGTCTCCCACTCACTGGTCAGATGCACTTTCTGGGTGAAGCAGCACCCCTCCCTGCCTCTGTCTGCCCTGAATGGGCTTTGCTCACCATCGGACCAGACCTGTTGAAATGCACCTGGTACCTCGGTTGGAGCGAGGAGATCTCTGGATTTCTGCGTTTCCCTCGCTGGATGTTGTGCGCTGGAGTTGTGTCTAATCCGCCATCTTGGATCTCTCTGCCTGTGAACATTATGATATGGCTTGAACTTGCTCTCAGGAAAGAAAAAACTGTTTTGCTTACTAGTGAGTTACACTCTGCTGTATCAGAAATGTTAATTAATTATTAATTAAAGCCATACGAGTGACTTCACTCTCCAGAGTTAATCAGTGACCAAACAGTAAGAAAGAATCCAGGAAAGATGGAAGGGGGAAAGCAAGTGCACTTTCTGCTGCCTAGAATATCTCTGACTTCCTGGTACTGGACTGAATTGTAGTAGGTGGAAATAAACACCTAGGAAAAGTCCAGAAATGCAGCTGTCACACATTCTGTGGGCATAAGAGGTATCTCCTATGTAACCCAGAGAACCCACCGGCTCTTCAGCGTGTCTCTTTCCAGAGTTAATCAGTGACCAAACAGAAAAATGATTCTGAGAGCCAGGACAGTGAGCCAAAGGTAAATGGGGAAAAGGTGACACAGTGGCCCTGTCTAGGAAGCTCCCAGCCTGGCACAGCCTGCAATAAACCCCTGACAACTGAGAGGGGCTCAACCAAGATTGGGTAGATTTTAGAACAGAATAATTTCAGAAGGAAATGAGATGTGATCTGAACGACATAATTTATTTCATTTTATTTATTTTTTTGAGAGGGAGTTTCACTCCTCTTGCCTAGGCTGGAATGCAATGGTGTGGTCTCAGGTCACTGCAACCTCTGCCTCCCGGGTTCAGGTGATTCTCCTGTCCCAGCCTCACAAGTAGCTGGGATTACAGGCGCCTGCCACCACACCCAGCTAATTTTTGTATTTTTTAGTAGAGACAGGGTTGCACCATGTTGGCCAGGCTGGTCTCGATCTCCTGACCTCAGGTGATCCACCTGCCTCAGCCTCCCAAAGTGCTAGGATTAAAGGCGTGAGCCATGGCATCCAACCAACGTAATTTTTTATTTTTTTTAATTTCTGTTTTGGCCAGGTGAGGTGGATCACGCCTCTAATCCCAGCACTTTGGGATGCCAAGGTGAGTAGATCACTTGAGGTCAGGAGTTTGAGACCAGTCTAGACAACATAGTGAAACTCCATCCCTACCAAAAATATAAAAAATTATCCAGGTGTGGTGGTGCAGGCCTGTAGCCCCAGCTACTCAGGAGACTGAGGCACGAGAATCACTTGAACCCAGGAGGCAGAGGTTGCAGTGAGCCGAGATCATGCCACTGCACTCCAGCCTGGGCAACAGAGTGAGAGTCCATCTTTAAAAAAAAAATCCACTTTAAGTATTGGATTTCCATACAAATAGAACGCAAGAGTCAAATAAGTTATGATTAAAGAGACAATATAACCATTTTAATTAGCTGAAAAGTTGTTCATAGATACTTCAAAAGATGTCCTTATTCTTTTTTTTTTTTTTTTTTTTTTTTGTTAAAGCAAGCAAAAGTTTTATTGGGGAAGTACAAGTACATTCCAAGAGAGAGGAGTGGGCTGACCCTGCTGGAAACACGCCGAAGACGTTGTGCCTTGCGGTCTTCTATTGCCTCAGTTCTTTCTTTACCCAGTTCTCATCAAACTTTGGGGGATCCTCCCTTACTGTGCTTAATGCACATGCACGGGAACCAGTGATCAATACGAATCCTATCTAATGGTGGCACTGCTTCTTACACCACCCGGGGAAAGTATAGCAGTCAGTTTTGTACTAATTGTGCCTGCTCAGCTCTCAGGAATTCCCCTTTTGCCTCTTCCCTTCCTTATCAGGATCTAGTTAACAGCACTCTGACAGTACGACCATGGAGTGAGTACTGGGCAACCTAAGAGGTGTTCTGGGGAGTTCTTTCCAACATGAATACTTCCCCCTCGTGCCTGCTCATATCTGACTGTCTACTCTTACATTTGTTCCTCAAGGAGTTGGGACCCAGACAAACATGTCCTTATTCTTTAACTTCCTATATCTTAATTGACTAGAATCTAATATCCTTTGCATGTTCAAAGTTCATCCTACGTATTTACAGATGAAGTGTATTAGTCAGTGTTCTCCAGAGAAACAGAACCAATAGGAGAGAGAGGGAGAAAGAGATTTATGATAGGGTATTGGCTCAGACAGTTATGAAAGCTGAGAAGTCCCACAGTCTGGTCTGCCATTTGCAAGCTGGAGATGCAGGAATGCCAAGAATGTTATTGGAAGGCCTCAGAAGGGAAGAGTTGATGGTGTTGCTTCCAGTGTAGGCTTAAAGGCCTGAGAACCAGGAGCCCATGAAGGTAGGAGATCTCTGTCCAGCTCAAGTAGTCTGGCAGAAAATGAATTCAAACCTCCTCCTTCTTGTTTTTCGCTGCAGGCCTTCAAGGGACTGGATGAAGTCCATCCTCATTGGGGAGGACCATCTGCTTTACTCAGTCCACCAAATCAAATGCTATTCTCTTCCTTGAAGCACCCTCACAGACACACCCAGAAACAATGGTTAACCAGCTATCTGGGCATCTCATGACCCAGTCAAATCAACACATAAAATTAAACATCATATGATGTTAACAACACTTGCCTACATTAGCGTAGTTACTGCAAAGGATTTTTCTAGGCACTCCTCCTATTTAAATATATGTTTCACTATACATATACATACATACATATAGTTAAACTTACATACATGGAGGATGAATGCAGCTCCCACAAATGAACCTGTGCTATACCAAATATGTAAAATGTAAAATTTGCACACACACTCATTGCTTTTTAAATCTGCTTAAGTTTACTATATTTGTTTCCATAAGTTTGTGACATCTCTTCTAAACAGACACTAACAGATCTGTTTATTTTCTTCCTTTCTTAGCCAGGCTAATCCTGAAAGGGCCCTGCTGAAGGAGATCACTGTAACTTCCAGGTCCCTGCCCTAAGCGTGGAGGGTCCTTCTCAAAGACTCTTCCATACAGAGCCATGACTAAGACAGGCAAAGGGGCTCCACTTCGGCTCCTCAGGCGTCCATCTCTTGAAATCTGGTCAAAGAAAGCAAAGGATTAACTTCAATGCACAGTTTAGGTTACAACCTAGAGCCCTTCTCTGGCAAGATCACTCCTAAAGCAGTGTAGAATGGAAAAAATCATGCAGGATTTGGTGTTGGAAGACCCAGGTTCATGTTTCAAATCTGAAAGTAGAGAGACTTTGTGTGAAAATGCAGCAAACAAATTTCTTGCACAGGTGGTCAAGTAAGACCATGTATAAAAAAGTGTTCTTCAAACTCATGAAACACTATACAAAGTATTAGTTATTACTATAACAACTTCTCAAAATAGCATACCCAGGAAATAAGCTGTAGATGCATTATTTAATGTATTTAATTTGCACCTTCTACACCATGTAAATGACAACATTATTGCCATTATCAGCAATCGATATTTTTATTTTAGTTTCTCTGTGAATTCATTGTTGCCTCGAGTATCAGTATCACATTTATGTTAAAAAAAAAAAAAAGAACCCCAAATTCTTCATCCAGCCTAATGGCAATCTAAAACCACAAATTGGGCTGGGCACGGTGGCTCATGCCTGTAATCCCAACACCTTGGAGGCCGAGGTGGGTGGATCACCTGAGATCAGGAGTTCGAGACCAGCCTGACCCACATGGTGAAACCTATCTCTACTGAAAATACAAAATTGGCTATGCATGGTGGCGCATGCCTATAATCCCAGCTACTTGGGAGGCTGAGGCAGGAGAATCGCTTGAACCTGGGAGGTGGAGGTTGCAGAGAGCCGAGATCATGCCATTGCAATCCAGCCTGGGAAACAAGAGCGAAACTCCGCCTCAAAAAAATAAATAAAATAAAAATAAAACCACGACTTGTGTTCCATATCATAGTTTCCACATCTTTAAAGTGTTTCTTGTGGAAGGTGAACAACGATATTATTATGATCTCATTATTTCAAAGATTTTCATTATGCTGCTCTACCCATCTGCTCTGCTCGAAGGAATTTATCATCCTGCATGCCTCCTACCTCATAATGTCTTTCAGGGGCAAGCTGACTTCCACTTAGAGTGATCTGTGGGAAAACATAACGTGTTCCGAATGTGCCACTGAGGGAGAATTCTTCAAACTTGGTAAAAGCTGAACCCACAGGCTCTCCACACGTTTTGAGGTCGGTTGCTTGACGCTTCAGTAATATGCATATCTATGGAAGAATAGAAAAGAGAAGGAGTCAGAAAACTTGCAAGTACTTTCTCAGCTAAATAATGCAACTCCAAAGAATAAAGGAATATTTAAATTGCCTCATAAGAAGTATTTTTCAAACCATAGGTAACAACTTATTAGTGAATCCTAAAATCATTTTAGTGGATCAGAATTAACACTTTTTTAAATGAAGTCAAATAGAATAGACTAGAATTTTAAAAATCAGAGTGCATGGCACATAATAATAGCTATTTCTAATTATATTTTAAATTATTTCATAAACTGTTTCAATAAAAAATTTTTTTTTTATTCAGTCACATATCCACTTGGCTACACTGGGTTATGGTGTAAAGTATCCTTCTTCCTCTGGATTTGGTTGAGGTCAATTTGAAAAAAGCACTGCTCTAACGTAACCTGATGGAAAAAGAGAATGCACAGAAGTTGCAGCTTTTGAAACCTGAACCTGGTCTGCTGAGGACCAATCAATTTGCTTTATGGTTTTGCCTTGCAGCTGAAAGAACTAATTGTTCTTGCTGAGACTGAACAAATAAAGTGCTCTGCGGACAAAATTCGGTGGTAGAGATAACATTACACCAGTTAGCTACAGCCAGCCCAATTTTCAAAGAAAAGCAATGATGACCTAGAAGAAAAACTAATAATAAGGCCACTCTAACATATTTAAGCATTTCTACCTGTAAATAATATTGGCCTTCTACCGTGTGCAGTCCATCAAAAGCACCTAGGACATAGACTTCATCTGTTCGCTTCTCAGACATCTTGTAAGTTAAGTGACAACACAGGTCTTTCTGGCAAACTGTGTAATTTCCTGTATTTCTCTTAAGCTCAGTGAAGGTAAACTCATCAAAATAAATCATCCCCGGAAAATCTGACTGCTCAGAGGAGAAAGGTTTGACACTGCTGGCATAAGCATGCCAGTCAACAGCTGCAGGATAGGTGGGCTCACGGCGAGGCCGAGACTTCAGTTCTCATAGCATCAGCTGATCACTCTCTGTTTCCATGTCGCAGTGATACCCCTTGACTGCTTCTGGGGCGTAAAGTCCACTCCCTACAGGCCACATAAAGAAACACAAACACTGGTTTCAGATTTGTTTTGGTGACAGACTAATAGAATATTCCCGTGTGAAATTAAATACAAAATTATTAAAGTATATTTTCAAGATAGTTATGGAGATAGCTACTACTTGCACTGAAATAATCATTTGACATGGAGGCGCATAGTTTTAAGCTAACTTAGCAACAAACTAGAAAATCCCCCCAACATGATGAATAATTTTAGCTCTCCACTGACGATTTAATTTCTTTGTGTTTGGGATTTGTTATACAACAGATAACAGAGAAGTTAAGAAGGAAGCTTGCATTACTTTGAACATGGATATTACAAAGGATAAATTCTAAAAACCTGATTAAGTCAAAAGTGATTTTTATCATGTCAGCTTTTTTTTTTTAATGCTTGGAATATTTTTATTTATTTGTACTTTTTTCTTCCAACTTTTATTGTAGGTTTAGAAGGGGAACGTGTGAAGGTTTGTTACATGGGTAAATTGCATGTTGCTGGGGTCTGATATGCAAATGATTTTGTCACCCAGGCAGTGAGCATAGTAGCCAACAGGTAGTTTTTCAGTCGTCACCCTCCTCCCACCCTCCACTCTCAAGTAAGCCCTGGTGTCTACTGTTCCCCTCTTTGTGTCCATGTGTACTCAATGTTTAACTTCAACTTGTAAGTGGGAACACGTGGTATTTCATTTTCTGTTCCTGTGATAACTCGCTGAGGATAATGACCTCCAGTTGCATCCATGTTGTTGCAAAGGATATTATTTCATTCTTTTTTATAGCTATATTCCATGGTAGTATTCCATGGTGTATATGTATCACATCTTCTTTATCCACTTCACCTGAGCACCTGGGTTGATTCCATGTCTTTGTTATTGTGAAAAGTGCTGCAATTAACATACAAGTGAATGTGTCTTTATGGTAGAATGATTTATATTCCCTCAGGTATATACCTATTAATGGGATTGCTGGGTCAAATGGCTGTTCTGTTATAAATTCTCTGAGAAATCTCCAAACTGTTTTCCACTGTGGCTGAACTAATTTACATTTTCACCAGCAGTGTATAAGCATTCCCTTTTTTTTCACAACCTCACCAGAATCTGTTTGTATGTTTTTTAAATTTTTTAATCATAGCCATTCTGACTAGGGTGAGGTGGTATCTCATTGTGGTTTTGATTTGCATTTCTCTAATGATCAGTGATGTTGAGCATTTTTACATGGTTGTTGGCCACATGAATGCCGTCTTTTGAGAAGTGTCTGTTCATGTCCTTTGTTCATTTTTTAATGGGATACTTTGTTTTTGTTTGTTTATTTAAGTTCCTTATGGATTCTGGATATTAGACCTTTATGAGATGCATAGTCTGCAAATATTTCCTTCTGCTCTGTAGGTTATCTGTTTACTCTGAACCACAAGATTTACTCTGACATTACTCATGCATATTGGCTAGGAAGTTCCTTAGAACTGGCTTTGACTTTTTTACATGACTTCTCTCCAACTGCAATTTTCTTTCAAGTAAAATTGAGATAATAATGTTTGCCTCCTTTATTCACAAGGATGATATTCCTTAAGTAGAAACAAATACTATAATTCACTTTGTGCTGTTAAAATTGGTAATAAAGTTGTTAAACAAAAATGTGGCTTGAAAACCAAGACGCCCTCCTAAGACCGTCGCTCCCACCTGGTGCATGCCGGCGTGAGTTACCTGTCATGTGCATGCTGGTGTTGTGAGTATTTGCAGCAAGTAGATTGACTCCCATGGCCTTAGCCCATGCTGAATGGAAGGGAACAGCCGAGAGGAGGGGCAGCGTGTTGTACCATGCTGTGGGGTAGACAATGCTGTCAACTTGAAACTCATCCACCACCACCACAGCTGGGTCATAAGAAAAAATGTCAAAGCAAGTAAAAATGCCAAACTTCCCAAAGGGAGTGTCAAAAGTCACAAATTCTGAATCCCTGGGGAAATCAAATTGAATTTCAGGTGCAAAAAGATTGTACTGTTAACAAAAAGCAAAGAAGAAGAAAACTAATAAGAAAACTGCCAAATAGATGTGATCCATTAAGTCCCCATTAAATCTTTCCTCCCATGTATGTTGACATGCATGTTTAAAACTGTTACACATAGGCCAGGTGCAGTGGCTTACACCTGTAATCCCAGCACTTTAGGAGGCTGATGTGAGTGGATCACTTGAGGTCAGGAGTTCTAGACCAGCCTGGCCAATGTGGTGAAACCACGTCTCTATTACAAGTACCCCAAAAGAAGAAAATTAGCCAGGCATGGTGGCACGCACCTGTAATCCCAGCTACTTGGAGGCTGAGGCAGGAGGATTCCCTGAACCCCAGAGGCGGAGGTTGCAATTAGCCAAGATCACACCACTGCACTCCAGCCTGGGCAACAGAGTGAGATTCCATCTCCAAAAACAACAATGACAATAACAACAACAAAATAAACTGTTACACATAAATTTGCAAAAATCATGCCCTCTGTACCCCTGTCTATCAATTTTCTTATGGCGACATTAATCAAAAAACATCATTTTTTTTTACAACCAGTGAATGAAACCACATCCACAAATGATATTTAAAGTGTGAATATTTCTATCTTAAAATCACAGGTTGAAATCTTGAATCCTATGCTTCTCAGATTGTTTTCCACTGTATTCTTTAAATTTCAACAGCACTACCATGTTAATAAAATAAACTTCGTCGTGTCTCCCAGTGATACTGCCAGGTTTGCAGAAGTGAAGTCCATTGAAAACTAATTTAGACAATACAATTGCTACATATTATTAATTAGTAACCCATTAGTAATTTTTTTTTTTCAGCTTGATTCTTTTTTTAAAACTCCCCTTAACCTGGGCTCAGGAGTACAGCATACGTTTTGCTTGGGTTTTTATTTGGCCGGTTGTGTGCCTGCATGTGCTCTGGTGAAAGCTACTCCCCACCGCTGTGGTCCATGGAGGTCTCTTGCTACTCCATTCTCCTCTCATGTGACAGCCCATCCTTCATCCTTTGGTGAATGGCTCAGGAAAGGCATGTCACCTAATTGAATCAAGGAGTGATAAGGCCTTTGCAGAGTTCTAGGAGGGAGAAATACACTCTTCCTGTAGATTTTGTTGATAAAGATGTGGACTTTGTGTTGCTTCAGTTTTGTGGCTTCTAAAAGGAGAGTTCCCCTGAGAAAAAAGCTGTAACAAAGGACTAGGAGAGCTAGAGGGATGGATGATAACTTTGGAGCCTCTGAGGGTCAGACTGCACGGAAATGACATATATCCTTTCTATGATACACATTTTTACATGTGTGTAAACAAGGAAAGTCCCATCTTTTTAAAGCAATCTTCAGTTGAGTTTGTGTTCCTATTGAAATCAGAAAAAGTCCTAATGGAATATATGGTCGCTTAGTATGAAATGCCAACAAATTGGGCTAAAAAATGAACCTGATATTAAATCATGAATGAAACGGAATTTTTACTTCTTTTTCAGAGAACATTAAAATCTTTGTGTGGTTATTGTAACATCCATTTAGATATTCTACCATATTCTGTTTTATGATGAATTCAAGCCCAGAACCCTTATATGGAACTGAATTAAGTCCCCTTTTCAACTATGATGTAATAATTATAAGATGCATCTGTAACAGTTCCCTCCCCAGCATTTGACAAACAAACACACATACACACCACAAGCACACCGAAGAAGTAATAAGTTGATCTAAGGCACAAGTGATGCTCGCCTTATGGTAGTGTGCCACCAATTTTCCCTGAGAATCAAACACCACATCAGTGTTGTATTGGTAACGGCCATCGGGGGGACACTGAGGGTCACTGGCATTGCATGTCTTCTTGTCCCCAATATTAGCCACGACATAGATAGAGTTGTCCTTGGCCAGGCAGCTGAGTCTTTCTTGCACTGGTGTGTTGCTGAATCTAATTCGATAGACATCTCCTCAAACTTACCATATTTTAGTAATTTTTGAAATATCAAAGTGATACTTTATTTACCCATTACCCATAACACAACAGCCCTAGGTCAAGAATCAACAGAAAATATTTTAAAACTCTCATGTGAGATATAGTGTTTATCTTCCTGAAAGCTAACCTATATTATTATGCCAAACTCCAGATTACAATGCAAGACTGAAGGAAATAAAAGATGGAAGAGGAAAAGGAGGATGAAAAGAAGCAGCACATTCTCTTATGGAGTGCTCCCAAGCAGGTAAATGAAGTGCTTGGAATTTAGCAGACTCTGCTAATGGAGAGGACCTTGTCTACAATCCAAGCCATAGTTTGCACAAGCTTGCTGATACGAGTTGTGGCTGGAAACAGAAACGCCAGGTGATGGTAAGTAGTTTGTCCCCTGCAGATTGTCTTCTGTAGAAAGTAAATATAGCATTGAGTAGTGGAAATGTTAAAGATTAAAATAAAAAGTAAAAAGCACTTCACTGTGCTGGCTCAGTTTTCTCATCTGTCAAATGCAATGTAAAATAGCTTCCTTTCTAACTTAGTGGATCCACATGAGAAATCCTGAGATAAGTACAGACATGAAATTGCTTTACCAAGTAATACCAAGTCCATCCATATTAAAGATATTTATCCTTGGCTGAGCGCAGTGGCTCATGCCTGTAATCCCAGCACTTTGGGAGGCCAAGGCGGGTAGATTATTTGAGGTCAGGTGTTTGAGACCAGCCTGACTAACATGGTGAAACTCCGCCTCTACTAAAAATACAAAATTAGTCAGGCATGGAGGCACATGCCTGTAATCCCAGCTACTCAGGAGGCTGAGGCAGGAGAATCATTTGAACCTGGGAGGTGGAGTTTGCAGTGAGCTGAGATCTTACCATTGCACTCCCGCCTGGGCAACAAGAGCAAAACTCCATCGCCAAAAATATATATATATATATATTTATCCTTGATATAAGAAGTTAATATGGCCAGGTGATAACTGGCTTCAAATATTTGAAAGGCTTAATTTATTGAAGATGGGTCACATGTGTGAACACAGCATAGAGTGCAGGAAAAAGACAAAAGGAAGTCAAAGAGAGGCAGATTTCAGCAGAAAATAAGATAAAAAAAGTCTAGTAACCAACTCACTCTGTCAAATAAGTGTATTTGCTAGTTACTAAACATTTTATTATAATATGGTACTTCTAGGACCTCAGAGCCCATTCAGTTAGCACAGCTTAAAGGACATGGATGTTTTAATTCCAGCCAATCTAGTGATCAATTATGAGACCATAAGCCTTTCCTTTTTCACATGTTTATAATGCAAATGGTAAAGCCAACTACAGAAATGAGAAAATGTGTATAGTACACTAGGTACAGTTCGTGGGATCAAGTAAGTGCTCAATAAATGAGAATTGCTATTATGGATTGCGTGATTACGAGAAGGCAACCCCAGGCATGATGGCTTTATTGCTTTTAGAGGCCATTCCATGTCTCTCTGTGATCTCACAGTACCTCTGCAATTGATGTTAAGCTAACCTTTGAATAAAAAGGACAGATTAACGGCCTACTGGTTTAGATCTTTTCTTTTTGTTTTCTTAAAAAAAAAAAAAGATAAATTCTGTTAATATTCACATTCATTAAGATCTTTAATAAGTTTATCATGTCCTTTGTTTAATTTTTCTTTTCTTAACTAAATAATTTGAGTTATCTAATATTTCCTACTAGTTCCTCATGAAAAAAAAAAAAAAAAAAAAAGCCCATGGAACTGTTTGACATGTCAGCATTCTAAATAGTAATCTTTTTTTTTTTTGAGATGGAGTCTCACTGTGTCGCTCAGGAGTGCAATGGTGTGCTCTCAGCTTACCTCAACCTCTGCCTCCTGGGTTCAAGCGATTCTCCTACCTCAATGTCCTGAGTAGCTGGGACTACAGGTGCAAGGCACCATGCCTGGCTAATTTTTGTATTTTTAGTAGAGACAGGGTTTCACCATGTTGGTCAGGCTGGTCTCAAACTCCTGACCTCGTGATCTGCCCTCCTTGGTCTCCCAAAGATTACAGGCTTGAGCCACCATACCTGGCCTCTAAATAGTAATATTTAAACATGCAAGGATAATCACATGGCTCTCTATTATTCCCTTCAGGGATAAATATTGCTAGGGAGAAGGCTGACTTTCTTTTCCAATATTATAATTATATTAAATACTGGATTGCTCCTTTTTATAACACAGAACTGAAAGATTGTAATTTGAATAAGTAGGTGTAAGAATTCATAATGTTGAAATTTCATCAGTCACTTACCTTCCCAACTTAAAATTATTTATCTATAGCTAATTATCAGATTTGTGGATATCTTTTCTCTGGAAAAGTCAGTTTTATTAGCCCAGTCAAATAGAGTACATTTTAGTGTAAGCCTCATGAATTGCAGTGAATAATGATTCCTTCCTAATCTGGGAAATGCCTCATAAGCAAGTAGATACTGAGTCTTGGTGACACTGTTTCTGTAAACACAGACCATGCAATATTTAGAGAATATTGTTCCACAGGTAAAAATCCCGGAGTGAGGCTTGATTCACATAGCTGAGCCTGAATGTCATACCACTGAGCTTGACTTTCCACCTAATTTTACATACTCAAAATTATCAAAGAAGTTTCTCATTTTGCACAATAGATGTAGTTCTAAACAGGTGCAAGTAAATTTAAAATTAGCAAGTTAATGACTTTTTAACCCATCAATTTTGCCATTTAAAGAAATAACCGAACTATTTTTAAAAGTTAATACAACTAAAATATCTATTTCATAAATAGATTATTTATTATGCATGTTTTCTTTAAGAAATTTATGCCTAAATTACATCTACTAATAATTACTAAAATTTCTCAAAGGATAAGAATACAAAGAAGTTCAGACTCAGTCCTTTCTGTTAAAAAAAGTAATAATAATAACTAGCATTGGAGACTGCATTACAATGTACAAATTCCGTCTGTATTACTTAACTTGACACTCTTGTCTACTCTGTAAGAGAATTAAGACAAGGACTTAATGTGGTCCCAGAAGCAGTGCTTCCTTTTTCAAGTCCTATACAATTTCTATTCACCATATTCATTGCATTGCAAATGACAGTGATAGCAAAGCTCTGTGGAGACATAGACTCACTCATCTTTTTACTCTTCCTGTGAAGAAGGCAGGTGTCCCTGGATGAACCAGCTTACTTGTATTTGAAACACAGGTTCTAGATATTACAACTTTTTCACTTTGTTCAAACCCAATTAAACACATTTACTATAAAAATTGGGTATACACCTACTATTTTCTTTTTAAGACAAGGTCTTACTGTCACCCAGGCTGGAGTGCAGTGGTGCAATCATAGCTCACTACAGAATCAAACTCCTGGGCTCTAGGAATCCTCCTGCCTCAGCCTCTCAAGTAGCTGAAATTAGAAATACTGCATGTTCTCACTTATAAGTGGGAGCTAAGCATTGAGAACTCATGGCCATAAAGATGGGGCCAATAACACTGGGAACTAATAGAAAGAGAGAGGAAGGCAAGGGCTGAACAACTACCTATTGGATAGTATGCTCACTACTAGGGTGATGCGATCATTGTACCCCAAACCTCAGAATCATGCAATTTGCCCGTGTAACAAACCTGCACGTGTACTCCCTCAATCTAAAATAAAAGTTGAAATTATAGGGAAAAAAAGAAGCATTTACATCCTATGTCACAGATTGACTGTTTGTCAACATAATTACCAATCAAATTTAGTGAGTTTAGTGTTGGTGTTTTACAAAATTACAACTTTTTGTTTAGAAATCAGAGTAATGACATGACATTACCTCCCATGTCGGGAACCGTACGTCTGCCGGGGAGCTCTCGGCCAGCAAGAGGGTCCCAATACCTGGAAGAGAGAGTGCGCGGAAGAAAAGATAGACAGAGAAGTGGGGTCTGGAGGGCTGAATAGGAAATACCTAAACAGCAATTTTATTTGTGCATAGGGTCCCAGTATATACTGTCAGCTTTCAAATACTGACATCAACCTACATTGTTTCAACTTAGAACAGAAAGTTACAAAGTCACAGAAATCTGGCAAAGTAGATAAAATGCCAAGTTAAAAGAGGAACAATACTAAAATCATAAACTAACCACAAAATGATGTAAAGCAAGCAGGTGTTCATCTTTTTACCTATTGTGAAACAGTTTTATATTTAACAGGGTATCATTCATTTAAAGGTTGGTCCCACCATAAATTTCAAGAGCAGTCATCTTAAAGAATCACATGAATAATCACAGGGTTCAAGCAGTACCTGGTGAATAGAGTCATAAAACAAGTCCAAGGTAGGAACCAGGATAAAACACAATGTCTTAGTAAAACCACATAACCGTCACCAGGCCATTGTGTAAGCAACTAGGAGGTCAAAATAGTTCTTTTACGTTATTTCTCATCCTTAGTTCCTACTTTCCCATAGCTCGACTGCCTCCAGGGGCGGAAAATGCTTCTGGGGTCTAACTCCATTATGGCGGAGACACTCTTGGGGGTCTCTACGCTGGAGCAACTCCCACACTCCCAGGGTCTCTACATGGAATCCAGTTCACTTCAGGGTCTGGTATATTCTCCAGATAGGGGTAAATGCTCTCCCTGGTGAAGACCCAACCATAGATTCCATCTTCTGGGGTCACAATGATATGTGCACCCTGCTCAAAACAAGTGGGGCAAAAAAAGTTTCTCATGAATTCCAAATACTCTCTTACCAAATTGCAAGTCTCCTTTATAAGTATAAAAGGATATTACCTGCTTCGCTGCCAGCTTAACTGCTTTCTCCAAGACATCTATGTTCTTGTTCATCAGGAGCAAAACTTCTTCTTTTGAAACAGGTGTTTCTGTTCTGTTTGGTAATATCACCGCATGCTCATATACTGCAGCAATAAAAGTGTCCAGCGCACCAACACTCAGGACAAGGAGGGCAGAAAATGCTACACATTTTGGAAAATACGATCTACTCATAACTAAACTTTAGAGATCTTTGAAAAACAAACTCAGATTCTTTTTTTTTTTTTTTTTTTTTTTTTTTTTTGAGACAGAGTTTCGCTCTTGTTACCCAGGCTGGAGTGCAATGGCGCGATCTCGGCTCACCGCAACCTCCGCCTCCTGGGTTCAAGCAATTCTCCTGCCTCAGCCTCCCGAGTAGCTGGGACTACAGGCACGTGCCACCATACTCAGGTAATTTTTGTATTTTTAGTAGAGACGGGGTTTCACCATGTTGACCAGGATGGTCTCGATCTCTTGACCTCATGATCCACCCGCCTCGGCCTCCCAAAGTGCTGGGATTACAGGCGTGAGCCACCGCGCCCAGCCTAAAATGTGGAATTTTTTTTAAGATTTAAATCTCTGATTCTAGAGCCATTAACACTGCTTCTCCCTCTTGAGAGTCTTTCTGATCCTCATTTGATATAAGAAAACTTGTAAGTTATGGAGATTTGTGTCAATATTGGGTTTGATTTGGTTCAATAATTTAAAGTCCCCTGGCTTCAACAAACTTTTCCATTAACGAAATATTTCTTCTCCCAGGTACCCCAGGGTGTTTCCATCTATCCTTATGCTCTGATATCATTTTAGGACCTAAGGACATATGAACATAAATTCAGCCCTAAATTCTGAATTTACGCATGACATAAATTGTTTTCATGAGACATCAGACATAAATTCTTTTCAGAGAAAATATCTGAGGAGAAGAGGGAAACTGTGTCAGACAGATGGACTGATCTGAGATGAGAAGAAAATGATTTTCCTATTTCAAGTTGAGATTCTAACCCTTTTCTTGGTTCACCTGACTTTTGGAATAGAATCAAAAGGAAACATATGGGAATTCCCCTTCATTCCCCCAGCCCCTAGTTCCAGGAAATGTACCAGCTTTTTATTATGTTGAAATCAATAGAAACTTGAATTAAATAGTTTATTACCAAGTGTTGTTAGTAATGCCTTTGCTTCATAGGTGTATCAGGATTCGGGCTTGCCGGTACAAGCTATTTGAAACACTGTATTGGTACATTATCCTTATGACAGTTTGGTATTATTGTAGGATTAAGAAGTTTAGTGTCAGAAGTTTTGTATTACAATAAATAGAATTCTTCTTTTAAATATGTAAGGATCACATTTTAAAGGAGAGAAGAGGTGCTGGAATAAAATCACTAAGAGTTTATTGACTTTCCCCAAATACTCAATATAAAATCTCTGCTCCATTCTCCTTATCAATATCCTGACCTCATGAGCAAGAATTCCTCTTTCAGGCTCTTCATCAGCCTCTCTGATCCCACTCCTCCCACCCCAACCCTCAATACTGTAACCCATTAGAGTTCCCTTGACCATTGCTTTCATTAATTAAGATATTTCCCATGCATATATCAAATTAAACCAGACAGAGCCTTCTTTCTGTTGGTCCCATTTTATATTTTGTGTTCGCAGCTAGAAACACTCTTCTTTTTATAACACAATCACTACTGTTCTGATCCTGGAATGATTCTGACCAAATCCTACCTTTTGAACTCAAATCCATGGCCTCTCCAGTCTTGTTGCTATTCCCTTCTCTAAACTCTTAATGTACTTATGGTCAGTAGCCACATTGTTGTTCATTGTCTTTCAATCCCTTACTCTACCTCTCCTCTGCCCCCAGGTTTTTTTCTACTTCATTCCCTCAACTGTCTCCTACAAAATGATAACTACTGTGTCTCTATCTTTAGCTCAAACTTCCATGTGAACTTTAGGCCTATTTATCTAACGCAGAAGAGACCTTCCACAAGCTCCCACCAGGTATCAGCCCACCTGCCAGCCATCTGTACCTATAAACTCTGTCTCTCCCCTCCTTACTATAAATGACTGCTCTTGACCCTATTTAAGTCCAGCCTCTATCCTTGAACACTGGAGCCCAAGGACATTGCTCCAGAAGTTCTTCCCTCTTACTGTTTGTTGGTTTGTTTTGTGAGAGGCTGGAGTGCAGTAGGTCAATCTTGGTTCACTGCAACCTCCAACTCCCAGGTTCAATAGATTCTCCTGCCTCAGCCTCCTAAGTAACTAGGATTACAGGCACCTGTCCCCAAACCTGGCTAATTTTTGTATTTTTAGCAAAGATGGGGTTTTCCTATTTGGCCAGGCTGATCTCGAACTCCTGACCTCAAGTGATCTGCCCACCTCAGCCTCCCAAAGTGCTGGGATTACAGGCATGAGCCACTATGCTCCGCCATTTTTTTTTTTTTTGAGATATAGTCTTGCTCCATCACCCAGGCTGGAGTGCAATGGCACAATCTTGGCTCACTGCAACCTCCACCTCCTAGGTTCAAGCAATTCTCCTTCCTCAGCCTCCTGGAAAAAGAGGCAAAATTGTACTATGGTTGTGTACATACGTAGAAAACTACCAAGAAGTCAGTCATGGGAATAATCTATCACAATCTTAAGAGGGAAAGAGATGGGGAAAAGAGAAAATCTGATGGGTCTGAGACACAGAGGCTTCTGCTCTATTCACATTATCTTATTGCATAAGCTGGGCTGTGCGCCCAGGAGTGATTGTTATGCAAAACAATCTGTGTGTCAGAAACATGTGCGAAATAAAATTTTTAAATAACTTGAAATATGCTTTTTTTTTTTTTTTTAGATGGAGTCTTGCTCCATCTCCCAGGCTGGAGTGCAGTGGCAGGATCTCAGCTCACTGCAACCTCCACCTCCTGGGCTCAAGAGATTCGCCCACCTCAGCCTCCCAAGTAGCTGGGACTACAGGTGCCTGCCACCACACCTGGCTAATTTTTGTACTTTTAGTAGAGACAGGGTTTTGCCATGCTGGCCAGGCTGGCCTCAAACTCCTGACCTCAAGTGATCCTCCCGCCTCAGCCTCCCAAAGGGCTGGGACTACAGGTGTGAGCCACCGGTCGCATTTGTTTTTTAGGTGAATGTTTCATAAGGAAATTCCCCAGGCTTTGATATTTCTAAGTCCCCTAAGCAGGCTCTTTCCTCAGGTCTAGCATAGCCTTCCTCCTCTTTTTCTCCACATAAGACAAAACCATACATTGTCCTTTATAGAGCTATTGCTCCCACTTCGTTTTTTGAGATTATGATGCCCAAGACTGGCAGAAGAGTGATACCAAGCCTTCAAAGCACCACTCCTACCCTGAAGAAAAGCACACAGGGCCTTTGCATTTGGAGGTTTTATGCAACTCATTATGCAAAATTAGATAAGGGTAACAAAAATGAGGAAGTGCATTTGTCCAAGTGATAGCAATCCAACTCAAAATAATTTTAGAAGAGAAAAATGACGCTCCTTGGCTCGGCGAACTGCAAAGTCTAGTGGAGTATAGTTTCAGCTGGCTGGATCCAGGTGCTGAAATGATCTCTTCAGAGCTCGCTGGCTCAGCTCTCCTTTCTCCTTATTCCTGGTCATGGCGCTTTTCAATTTGCAGTAAAGATGGCTCCTGAGAGCTCCAGATTTACATGTTTCCTGTGCCTCTATTTATAGAAGACAGTGCTTTTTTCCCAGTTGTTAAATCAAAAGTCCTAGGGAGGATTCTCCCTGGCCTGGCTTCAGACATGTGCTCAGCCCTGTGTGAATCTCTGGGCCCAGTAGGTCTGATCTGTGGTTAGCTAGGCCTAGGCAATGTATCCACACCCTGGAGCCAAGAGGGATGACTCCCAGCCAAACTGTATGTAATCAGTTCCCTTTAAGAAAGAAGGGAGAGGCCAGGCATGGTGGCTCACTCCTATAATCCCAGCCCTTTCGGAGGCCAAGGTGGGAGGATCACTTGAGGTCAGAAGTTCAAGACCAGCCTGGGTAACATGGTAAAACCCCATCTCTACTAAAAATACAAAAATTACAATAATTAGCTGTGCGTGGTGGCATGCACCTGTAACCCCAGCTACCCAGGGGGCTGAAGGCAGGAGAATTGCTTGAACCAGGGAGGCAGAGGTTGCAGTGAGCAGAGATCGTGCCACAGCCTGGGCGACAGAGGGAGACTGTTCAGAAACTCCATAGACTAAGAAATTTAAACCATGAATATGTATTCTTAATTTCTATTCTTCAACTTAATGTTTTATAGTACCTCAGATTTTTGAATTCAGAGTTTGTACACTTAGGAAATTATAGTAAGAGTAGATTAGAGAAGATTTGGTGTTTTCCTTTTGAAGCCATGTGAAGGTTTATTCCCCTGTGTATTAGTTTTCATCACTTAAAAGTTCCCTGGGGACTAATAGAATAAAAGTGTCATGGCTGGGCTAGGTGATTCACGCCTGTAATCCCCGCACTTTGGGAAGCCAAGGCGGGCGGATCACCAGGTCAAAAGATCAAGACCATCCTGGCCAACATGGTGAAACCCTGCCTCTACTAAAATTACAAAAATTAGCTGGGCGTGGTGATGTGTGCCTATAATCCCAGCTACTTGGGAGGCTGAGGCAGGAGAATCGCTTGAACTGGAAAGGCGGAAGTTGCAGTGAGCTGAGATCATGCCACTGTGCTCCAGCCTGGTGACAGAGCAAGACTCCGCCTCAAAAAAATAAATAAAAAATAAATTAATTAAAAAAAAAGCGTCACAAGCTACATGATGGGTCTCTTCTTTTAATGTTGCATGTGATTTCAGTTTAGCTAGTGAAGGCTAACTAGCTCAGCCCTACTTTCATTTTATTAGAGTTGACAACTAAAAACTAAACAAAGAAGTTACCAGTAAACCTAGGTCCCAATACAAACAAAAAACCAAAAACAAACAAAAATAAAACACCAAAACTGTTCACATAACAAAATATATCCTTAACACAAAATAAGTGTATAACATATTCTGCAGTATGATATTTTATTTCTCAGCTGTAGCTTTTCCATTCAGAAATTGGAGACCATCTTTCCATTGTGTTGTTATTCTCTCCTCTTCCCCTAGCTTAGGTATATGTTGAAAAAGGCTTTTCAACAAGTTTTTTTACAAGTTGTTATGAAATTAAAATTTCATTTACATATATCTTAAGTGTTTATAAAGCACTCAAAATTGTAGCTTACATGTATATGATTTCTGAAAATAAAAAATCACACTTTTAACAATCTTTCTGCTCTGTAGAAATATTCTACATACATGCATATGATCAAAATAATTTTTCCGTGTTTAGGATATTTCTTACACATAGCAAAAGTCAACAATTTTGTCAGTACTTCCAGTGTTAAGATAACGGAGTGCCACCTAGTGTTCAATTTCTGCAACTACTAAGCTTACAAATTCAAAATTGCTGTTAAAACCCAGGTTCTGAAAACTGCATTTTGGAAATGCTTTTTTTTTTTTTTTTTTTTTTTTTAACGTTTGTGGTGGCAAAATAAGATTATGAAAAGAATACACGATATCAAAATCGGTATAAAAATAGCCACTGCCTACTTAAACATGACAAACAGACTTATTTTTTAACTTCAAATGCAGATTTCTGCCTCCCTCGAATTGTATCAAAATCTCAAGGAAATATCTAGGTAATGGGAATATGTACAACGACTGTGTGCAATCAAAAGGCCAGGGCTTAGTCATATTCCATAATGAGGACAAGACAAATGATTTCTTCAAGACATCCATTTCCTTATCGGAAGTGGTAGGAAAAGCAGCAATGCATTTTTTTTATTTATTTTTTTGATAGTAGATGTGATCTTCTACTCATAAGCTCCATTACATTAAAAGAACAAAGTGGGCTTAACAGCTCACTTAAGATAATTCAGCATTAACAGTTTTAAGAGAAACAAAAGTCCTTTAGAAAGAAATCAGTCTGCTTTAACAAATTGCATTAATGCTAATGAAATTTTAATCCTCTTTGTCACGGCCAAAATCCAAAGTGCAGGACAATCTTCAGAAAAGATGGCATGTCAAATGTTGAGTTCAATTTAGATGTCATCAATATCTTGTCATCTCCAGTATCATCGAACTGAATTTCATCATCATCTTCAGGACCCAATGTATCCGTTTCATTAATGAGCTTTTAGCATGCTCTGGAAGCTCGCCATATGCCTTCAGAATTCCAGTTTCGCCTGCATTATATTTTAAAATTACATCAGCTTTGTTATCCTGGTAGTCTCCGAGACCGACCAATATAATGTCCGAGGTATCTATCCAAACCCTTTTTCTCAGTTTTCCTCCGGTGTGACATAATCTCCTAACATCACGGAAACACATTGCTTTTAGCCGTCCATTTCCCAACATTTTGATTACCTGAGCAGACTCCTGACCATCCTCTTTGAATACCAATTCTCTTTTTTCAGATTCATTCTCATTCTTACCTCTGCGTCTATTTTTACCTCCTTTACCTTTATTCTTGGGCGTGGCGACGACCTCGCGGCGTCTCTGACTTCTTTCCAGGTGGCGGCGCCAGCGGCTGCTGCTCCAGGGGCGACACCAGGGAGCGCGCGGGACCAGGCAGGTGCTGGAGGCCAGGCAGCGTGGGCGCGACTGAACTCTTTAGAGATCCGCCGACGTCCAGAAGTTTCTAAATATAACTTCTGATCCCCTTGATCAATTTGGCCTTCTCTTTCTGGGAGAAATCAGTACAATGAAGGCAGAACAACTTGTGT
This sequence comes from Alouatta palliata, assembly GCA_004027835.1. Lineage (NCBI taxonomy): Eukaryota > Metazoa > Chordata > Mammalia > Primates > Atelidae > Alouatta > Alouatta palliata. The sequence continues at coordinate 45,094 of PVKV010002193.1, read as the reverse complement.
TTCTGAAGAACTTTGGGCTGTGCAGAAACTCTTTAATTAGATTCCATTTGTCAATTACTGCTTTTGTTGCAATTGCTTTTGTCATGAAATCTTCATCCGTGCCTATGTCCTGAATGGTATTGTCTAGATTCTCTTCTAGGGCTTTTTTAGTTTTGGGTTTTACATCTGAAGTCTTTAATTCATCTTCAGTTAATTTGTGTATAGGGTATACGAAAGGGGTCCAGTTTCCATTTTCTGCATATCATTAGCCAATTTTCTTGGCACTACTTATTAAATAGGGCAGCCTTTCCCCATTGCTTGTTTTTGTCCAGTTTGTTGAAGATCAGATGGTTGTAGGTGTGCAGTATTTTTTTAAATTAACTTCTGAAATGCAAAATGAAAAGTAACAAGGAAGCAAAGGTTTATAACACAAATGATCAAAGCTGTCAGCAGGGTTGTTCAAACTGTATTTAAACAAAGTAAGATATCACAGAATTCTCTAAGACAGATAAATTGAAATTAGTCACGTCACTCTTGTTATTCTTCTCCTTTTACTTAACTTCACGTGGTCCAGAAATTCTCAAAGAAATTGATTTTTTTTTTTTTTTTTTTTTTTTGAGACAAGTTCTTGCTTTTTTGCCCAGGCTGGAGTGCAGTGGTGCAATCACAGTGCACTGCTGTCTTGACCTCAGAGGTTCAAGTGATCCTCCCACCTCAGCCTCCCCAGTAGCTGAGAACACAGACACGCACCACCACACCTGGTTGATTTTTTGTATTTTTGGTACAGACAAGGTTTTACCATGTTGCCCAGGCTGGACTCGAACTCCTGAACTCAAGTGATTCTCCTGCCTCAGCCTCCCAAAGTACCAGGATTATGGGCACATTTTCTTTCCCATTCCAAGTACTGTGTGTCTTATTTGCATATTCAAGAAATCCTCTTCCTGGTTGTCCCTGTTTCTTTATCCCGATGTCTTCTCAGGAATGCCTTCATTGGAAGTAGCTGTGTGTCACTCAGTATAAATGTGTGAATGTTGGTATGGATGTAATAACTATATTGACCTACGCAGGCATCCGACCTCAGATACCTCTTAAAACATGATCACCTATGGAATATCTTAGAATAATGGTCAGAATGGAGTTAGATATGCAAAATGAAATTAGGAAAGAGGCCAACACAGAAAGAACGCTGCTGGGAATCCCCTGTACAGAGCAATGAGCTGACACTGTGAGAACAGGTCAAAATACAAAGAAAAGTAGAAAGTTGGGGCCATGTAATTGCAAAGTAGCTTGTGAGCATATCCCAGAAATTATGGAAATAAAACATAGCAAAGGGGACAATGTCACAGAGTGGCAAAAGGAGCAAAGAGAATGCATAGACTACTGTCCCAGTGCTTAGTGCTTGAGATATGGTAGGTCACATTAATGCTTCCTGAATGAATAAAGGAAGGCTAGATAATGAGCCCTGAGAGAAAGCTGCTGCTGAGCATGTGACTCTGTAATACAGGGGGCTGTAACCAGGAAGTTGTAAAAGAGCATTTCAGGAAAAAAGCCTAATGAAAGCCACATAGGAGAAAATAAGAACTTTTACTATCTCCAGAACCACAAGGGACTCAAGAACTAACAAGAAATTTTAAAGTGGGATGAAAGATAGTTATCAAAGAAATACTAAGGCCAAATGAAGGTTGTTTGATAAAATAAAACGTATGCATGAAACCATTGTGGAGTTGGTTTAAGATGTGGTGCAGGCAATTTTACAGTAGAGCATAATTTACAGTAGAGCACTCTATAATTTTCTTGGCACTCGGTGGTTTTGTTTTTTGTTTTTGTTTTTTAGCAAATTGAGGTACAGCTGACAGCTCCAAGCTTGAATCAGAACTGTCACTTTCTGTGAAAGGAGCTCCTTGCTTGTATCTTACTCAAACCAACTGGTTTAAGGTCAGCTGTTGACTTTCAATCAGCATCGAAACTTCTGCAAGTGAAACGTCATTGCCCAAGAGGCAAAATACATGCTGCAAAACATTGCATAACATCTAACTTCCTCAAGTAAAATTTGGCAAATCTTAAATGTCCCATACTTTATGAAAAGAAAGAAGAAGCCATCCCAGCACTCTGGGAGGGGAGGCGGGTGGATCACGAGGTCAAGAGATCGAGACCATCCTGGTCAACATGGTGAAACCCCGTCTCTACTAAAAATACAAAAATTAGCTGGGCATGGTGGCACGTGCCTGTAGTCCCAGCTACTCGGGAGACTGAGGCAGGAGAATTGCTTGAACCCAGGAGGCGGAGGTTGTGGTGAGCCAAGATCACGCCATTGCACTCCAGCCTGGGTAACAAGAGCGAAACTCCATCTCAAAAAAAAAAAAAAAAAAAAAAAGAAAAGAAAAAAGAAAGAAGAAGCCAAGCGCAGTGGTTTATCCCTGTATCCCTGTAACCCCAGCACTTTGGGAGGTCGAGGTGGGCGGATCACCTGAGGTCAGAAGTTTGAGACCAGCTTGACCAACATGATGAAACCCCATCTCTACTAAAAGAACAAAAATTAGCGAGGTGTGGTTGTGGGTGCCTGTAATTTTAGCTACTCGGGAGGCTGAGGCAGGAGAATCGTTTGAACCCAAGAAGCAGAGGTTGCAATGAGCCGAGCTCCCGCCATTGTACTCCAGTCTGGGTGACAGAGTGATACTCCATCCAAAAAAAAAGAGAACACAAAATTTTGATGATTATATGATTTGGACTACATACACAAACACACGTTCACTACAGCTTTAAAATTCCCATCTCTGATGTCCTAATGGTAAGCATAGGGAATACGTATGCCCTTCTCAAAATCAAATGCAAACTGTGGCTTAACTTCCATATCCCTTCTCTTAATAGTAACCACTAGATTATAAAGGGAGTCTTAATTTTCTAGTGTAATGTAGATTATTGAAATCGAATCAATAAATAGGTTTATGACAATATATAAAAATAAAAGACAAATGTTTCAATTGTGATTTTTTAACATGAAAGTATTGAATTTAAAATTGCTTAGGGAGATAAAAATCAGAGAATCAATCTGAAAATTCAAAATTATTTAATTTTAAGAGTATCTGAATTAAATGATCATAAGAAATATACTATTATACTTCAAGTAGCATGGAATACATTATTTTGTAAAAAGTCAACCAAATGCTCAGAATAATGTTACTTTTAACTGTCATGGACTTTTTGTTATGCGATTTCTGCCTATTAAATTATACCATAGCCTTAAGGTGGGGCAGTTGGGGCTATGAGTGCCCTGGATCAGCTCTCCTTTGATGTGAACTTGGCATAGCAGTCAATTCTTCTAGCACTCAAACTACATTCACTATAGAAATAAATATCAACATTGCCTTTTGATTGGAAAGCAAATCTGATAATCATCAGCACAGAAAACTAGGTGACTTCAAAATGTCTTTAATGTCAAAGAGAATTCAGTTATAAACCTCTAAATTCCCATCATTACTATTCTCTTCAAGGGCACAGCTGTGTTTGCAATGGCCCTGAAACTCCTCACTCTGCACCTTCGCACACATACAAACCCACACAAAGTCTCAAGCAAATGAGCCTGGAGCTGGGGTTTGATCTTCATTTATCTGACCCAAGTCGCCAGACTCTTTCCATTGTTCCACACTGTAACATTTCAGAGTAGCCCAAAAGAGGAACAACATTGTATAATACTTATAAAATAATTCTTGATGAGAAAAAATAATTAGTTCTCGCTGGTCTATACTACCAAAATAGCCCTTCAAAGTTTCTTAGTAAACTTGGGAAGCTGATAAACACCTTTAGCCAAGTGTATGAAGCAGAAACAGAGTGATAAAGAGATGCCCTATACCATTACAATATTTTGCAAAGCTGGGATCATTCACAATATGAATATTAGCAGGTAAGTTATTGCTGAATTGCTGGTCCCACATGAGCTGTAAAGTGAGTCCTTTGTGTATCACCTCCCAAAGAGAGACACTGTTAGTATGGGCTCAGATGGTCCGTTCTTGTTTACCAAACGCCCGTCTTTCACCGCCTAAAGAAAAAATGGGAAAAGTACAGTCAGCTTTCTTAACATACACGTTAAAAGCAAATTAATGATTTTGAAACCATCCTAAATATAATGCATAGTCAAATCATTCCTGATTGAGGGGGAAGCAGCAAGTAGACCAGGCAGGGGACAGCTGTTTACTATGTAATGAAGACTAGAGCAATTCAAGAGGGTCCAAGATTTTAGTTTCAATAATCGAGTGTAACCATTAATAGAAAGTCAAAATCAGCAGCAATGATTCACTGAATTCGATTGTGTGCAAGACAATAAGGAACCATAGAGGTATACATCACACGCTTCCCTCAAGAAGCTTAAGAGCTAATGGTGAAACGGAGCGGATTCTAAACATAAAGAGAGAAAACAGGTGCTCAGGAGGTCTGAGAAGAAAAAACTGAGCTGGTCTGTTTCCTGGAGGGAGACACAAGCTGCCAGAAAAAAACGGGCTGTGAGGAATTTCTTCCAAGGGCTGTATGGCAGAAGACATTGTGGGAAGTGGAAGTTGAATCAGCAAAGGCTCATTGTGAGACAGTGTGTGTGACAGGTCAAGGCAATATGTGTTCTTATTCTAGATTGGTTAGAACAAGTGCGTGCTGGAGCCAGTGGTGCACAGACTCATGAGAACAGATTGTTAAATTTCCACAAACTTTGACAGCTGGCTGTTAAATACAGCCATTCTTTTCTTTCTTTCTTTCTTTCTTTCTTTCTTTCTTTCTTTCTTTCTTTCTTTCTTTCTTTCTTTCTTTCTTTCTTTCTTTCTTTCTTCTTTCTTTCTTTCTTTCTTTCTTTCTTTCTTTCTTTCTTTCTTTCTTTCTTTCTTTCTTTTTTTGAGACAGTCTCACTCTGTCACCCAGGCTGGAGTGCAGTGGCACTATCTCAGCTCACTACAACCTCCACTTGCCAGGTTCAAGTGATTCTCCTGCCTCAACCTCGCCGGTAGCTAGGATTACAGGGACATGCCACCACGCCCAGCTAATTTTTGTATTTTTAGTAGAGACAGGGCTTCACCACATTGCCCAGGCTGGTCTCAAACTCCTGACCTCAAATGGTCTGCTCACCTCAGCCTCCCAAAGTCCTGGGATTACAGGCATGAGCTATCAAGCTCTGCCAATAGATCTAGTCTTGAAGCTGATCGTGGTGGGAATATTGACACCATGAAAATTGGCAAATTCTAGAAATCAGGGCTTTTTGTTTTCTACCTCAGAGAGGGAACTGTTAAAATTTACATCACACCCCTGGCTAAAGCTGAAGATTAGTGAAGAAGAGAAGAATGAATATGGTCAGAGGAAGGTGGACATCAGATTGTGAAAGGCGTGAATGACTAAATCTATCCTGAAGCCACAGTGGAGTCTTCGTAAAAGAGGAATGTGTACAAAGTAATTGAAAAAGAATAGAAGGAAACATGAATAGACAGTCAACACATAGAACAAGAATAAAAGAAAATGAACCCATTATTTGTGGAAAGGATAGTTGGAATGGAGAAGAAATTGAAAATTGGGAAAACAGATGCTTTATAACTAAAAGAAGAAAATGACTAAATATCCTAGAAGATACTGATTGGGCTTCACTGTTCACAAAGTGCCTTCATATGCATTATCATATTTGATCCTCACCAAATCAGTGAGGAAGATATTATCTTCCATGAGTAGGAAATTCAGAGGTTAAGTCACTTTCCCAAGGTTATCTGACTAGACTCGGTCAGTGCTGCCGACAACACACCAGAGTTGCCTAAGGTGCTAAAGCAGGATGTTTCCGCATTTGTGGGAATGGTCAATAACACTACCCTTTTAGTATGAAACTAAGGTGGGGGGGTGGCGGTTGAGGATACACAGTAAGTGTGTTAAAATCTCTACAATAGTGATCCTCTGAGATAACTTGTAAATATTTACGGGAAGAGTGTGCATCCGTCGACGGAACTGAAAAACTGCTTAAGAAGGCACAGTGAGTATGACTGATGTAAAGCACTTGTCATTTTCAATATTATGACTGCTCTCTCTAGAAATAACATATTAACAGAAGGGTCATGCCTGCAAGGTCTCTAGAGAAAAGAAGCACTAAAAAACACCAGGAATGGGTTATTGGACTTTTTCGGCTCTTTTTGAGGAAAGTAGTCACCTAGATCCTACATGGTCTTTAGATCACCATTCCTAAAGAGGAGAGGTACATTGTCTCAGGCTTCCATGGCTTCTTGGAAATCTTTTCCAAGAATGCCCAACTCCTTTTGTTTTAATTCTGTGCTCACAGAACAAACTAACCTGTCATTTGTACTTTTGAGAGGATTTGCCAGTAAAGAGTCTCCTTAACATACAATTCATTGTTCCCAGCTAAGAGAATTTTTTTTTTTTTTTTTTTTTTTTGAGATGGAATCTTGCTCTGTTGCCCAGGATGGAGTGCAGTTGTGCAATCTTGGCTCACTGCAACCTCCACCTCCCAGGTTCAAGTGATTCTCTTTCCTCAGCCTCCTGAGTAGCTGGGACTACTGGTGTGCCACCATGCCCAGCTAATTTTTGTATTTTTAGTAGAGACAGAGTTTCACCATGTTGGCCAGGATGGTCTCGATCTCTTGACCTCGTGATCCACCTGCCTTGGCCTCCCAAAGTGCAAAAATTACAAGCATGAGCCACCATGCCTTGCCGGTAACCTATTTTTTAAAATAACAATTTGGCATGCTCTATCTTATGAGTTTGATTAGTTTGATTATCTATCTTTGATTAGTTTAATTATCTGTCATACAAGTTTGATTATCTTACATGTTTGATCTGTTCGTTAGAACCTGATGAACTTCAGTGAAAGTCATGCCACAGAGAATCTACACTTGTAAAATAAAGATCTGCAGCACCCTCACCATGATGCTCCCTCCAAGGGACTGTAGTTCCAAAGATCCTCCCTGCCAGCTGTCACGTGCCTCTTTCATATATTTTTTTTTTTTTGGTGTAATACAATCTATATCTCATTTCCTTCTTCTGCAAATGAACTGCAGTAAGTGAGACAGGATCCAAATGATGACTGTTAGGTGCCTAACTTAAAGGATAGCTGCTATGCCCCCCTTCCCTCCTTCCTTCCATCCAAGAAGAAGGAGCCAGAGGTGGGAGACAGCATGACAATTTCACAGAATTATTAGAAGTTGAGACCTACTGATACCCCATTTACCCTGATGTAATTATTACACATTGCATGTCTGTATCAAAATATCTACTGTAACTGATAAATATATATACCCGCTATGTACCCACAAAAATTAAAAACAAGGCCGATCATTGTGGTCATTTCTGTAATCCCAGAATTTTGGGAGGCCGAGGCAGCAGATCATTAGTGGTCAGCAGTTTGAAACCACCCTGGCCAATGTGGTGAAACCCTATCTCTACTAAAAATACAAAAATTAGCTGGGCGTGGTGGCACCCCTCTGTAGTCCCAGCTACTCAGGAGACTGAGGCAGGAAAATCACTTAAATCTAGGAGGCGGAGGTTGCAGTGAGCCGAGATCTTGCCACTGCACTCCAGCCTGGGCAACACAGCAAGACTCCATCTCAAATAATAATAATAATAATAATTAAAAATAAAAAAACATTTTGTAGGAGTTGAGATATACAAATGCTTTGGAGTTAAGCACTTAAATGTGTATTCTCTTGTATCATTCTCTAACTCTTCTTAACTGTCTGAAGCCATTTGGGATGAAATTTCTAAAAAGGAAGTAGCTATGGAATAATTTATTTACGTTCTCCAACTCCTCATGCACTATCACCATCCACCTTCAAACACTCATGAAGTTCAGAGTAAGAGTGAAATGGTATTTCTGGCTTTGGATCTTTAACCTGGTCTGGAAAACTCTAGCATTTTTGTCCTTCTCCCATGGATGAAGTTTCATCAGGTAAATGCTCAGTCCTACTTTGGGATAATTCCTCAAAGAGATAGATTTCTATGAGTACAAGACATGGAAAAAGTGTCAAAGTAGTACCAGAAAATTAGATTGCGTGCTCAGTTTAAATGTCTGGGCTTATCCTATTGCTAATGCATCAGTATGGCTAGACCCTATGCCCTCCTGAGTTTACCTTGGTGACCCTGATTTCCCCTCTCTTACTTCCTTGAAGTGACCTCAGGTATTTATGTCAGTCCAGCCACTTTCTAGCTACTGGATTTTGGCCCCAGACTCCTCACTGTAAATCTAATCATGATTTTCTGTAGTTGACACTTCAGCCTTTATTCCAGCCTCAATTTGCCCATGAGATTCTACCTAAGCAGGTTCTAGGCAGTCAAAGATTCCTGATCTTTGGATTTTATAGCTTTAAGGCTACACTGTATGTTAAAGTTTTGGCTTCACAAAATTAGGTATTTTTATAAGTATGATATATTCCACTCTGATAACTCAGCAGATATAGATACATGACCATCAGCAATCTGCAATTTTAAAGACTTCCTTACTTGATACCTTCACTGAGTTGGACCCCATTTTATAGGACATGCAATGATTTCACCCTAATTACTGAAACCCTGCCACTGTTTGCCAAAATTCAGAGAAGATATTATTATCCAAACCACTGGAATATGTGTATGTATGCGTGTACATGCATGAGTGCAAGTGTTGTATATTAGCAGATATAAACCTGCAGAGTCATAATTCTAACTTGAAGACAGCTTAATTTGTGAATTAATTAGTTACAGCCACTGTTAATTTGTGAACAAAGGCTGGGTGCAGTGGTACATGCCTTTAAGCCTCCTGAGTAGTAAGCCTCAGCTATGCAGGAGGCTGAGGCAGGAGGATTGCTTGAGCCCAGGAGTTTGAGGCTTCAGTGAGCTATGATCATGCCACTGCACCCCAACCTGAATGACGGAGCAAGACCCTGTTTCAAAAAAAATGTAAAATAAATATCTGATTTTCTGTTTGTCTTCACATGTGACAAAAGTAAATTAAAAATCTATAAACAAACATTCTTCAATGAATGGTGGTATCTGAAACTCATAGATCTATCTAGGTGTGTTCATTATTATGTTCATCTAATGAAGTGTCATCATTTTAGAATTAGTTGTTATAAGTTGAAAAAATAATCACAAAATTTTCCCCTCCTTGATGCATGTCCTTTTGCCCTGTGATTTTATAGCTCTTCCCCTTGAGAGCTTTATTTTCTTTATTTCTTTGCTGCTTGAATCAACATTGCTCATGTAACTTCCTCTACTGAAGAAACATTTGCAAACACAGTGCAAGCAGAGACTTGCAAAGAACTTGCCCATTGTGATATTTTTTCTCTTGATGCTTCTGGACTCACCACTCAGCTAATATGTGAACAAGTTCAGGTTTGCTGAAAGATGAGAGACCACAGGGAGAGATGGCCTTAATAATCCCAGCTGTCTAGGACAAGACAACCACAAACTGGTCAGTCCTAGTCAACCCACTAGCTAAGGGCAGACACAATGAGCCCAGCCAATATCAACCGAGCCTACCTCAGACCAGAAAAAAAGCCTAGCTGCACCAGGTTCAAATTGCCAGTCCACAGAATCAGAGCTAAAGAAACGGTTTTGAGGAAATTTGTTACACAGCTAAAGTTAACCGGCAGAGTGGCTATAGCTTGTTTTACTTGGCTTCGGAGAACATATAAAATGAAAATACTCTTACAAAAGTCTTCTTCCCTCAAATTTTTTAGATGACAGATGAATTTCGGTAAGTAGCACTTCAGGAAAAACATGCTCTGTTCCAAACGTGCCACTGAGGGAGAACATTTCAAATCTTGTAGAAGCAGTTTCTACTGTCCGTCCACAAGTTGCCAAATTAGTAGTTTTGCACTTCAGCATTATGCAGACCTGGGTGGAACAAACACAGACAAAATACAACGCCTTACATCTAAGTTACTTGTACCAGAAACGCGGCCTTAGTTTTCAACCATTTTCTTCCTCTGAAATAGGATTTGGATCATGTTTCTTATAATTACCTGCTTTATTAAAAATGGCAAGGGATTTGAGAATCAACCCAATTCCTAGATAACAAGTAGATTAAGAGAAGGAAGTCAGTTTAGAATTAGAGTTAAATGATTAGTTTGGTATGTCAGATGATGACATCGAGCTCAAGGGAGTGGAGATCTTTGGGCAACAATAGCACTGACGCTGAAAGGATGTTAAAATTTTTACTACCCTTGAACCTCACCTCTCTTTCCAATCCTTTCCTTTAGAAGAAGACAGTGGGACATAGAGTATAAACAAAAGACAAAAATCAGAGCCGACATTCTATAAAAAGTTTTCATCTTTAAAATTTGTCATTTGAAAGCTATACAAGGCCAGGCTCACACATGGAATCCCAGCACTTTGGGAGGCCGAGGAGGGCAGATCACTAGAAGTCAGGAATTAGAGACCAGCCTGGCCAGTATTGTGAAATCCCATTTTTACTAAAAATGAAAAAAAAAAAAAAAAATAGCCAGGTGTGGTGGCTCGTGCCTGCAGTCCCAGCTACTCAGGAGGTTTAGGCATGAGAATCGTTTAAACTTGGGAGGCAGAGGTTGCAGTGAGCCGAAATCGCACTACTGCACTCCAGCCTGGACGACAGAGCCAAGGAACAGCACCTGGTTTTCTGGAACAAATATGAAAAGTTAACCTGAAATTTACCTTTCACTTGAACTCCCTTTCATTTGAGCTGAGATTACCTGCCAGTAGTCTCTTCTGCTTCGGCCATGTAATCCTGTAAAAGCTCCTAGAACGTACACTTCATTCTCTTCTTTTTGTGACATTTTGTAGCTTAAATGACAGCAAAGCTCCTTTTGACAGACTGTAAGATTTCCTTCATTTCAAAAAGGGCTGTAAAGTTGAACCCACCCCAGGAAATAAATCCCCTGAAAGTGTTTTTCTGTATGGAAATGGTTTGACAAAGAGTCTGTCTCTTTACACCATTGGAGTATTGCATATGGCTTTAGCGAGACTGAGTCAGCCCCTGTAAAAGGAAAGGTCAGCTTGAAGAAAACCAACTTGAACTTTAACCATCTTTTGGAGCCAGGTCTCATTCAGGTAAAGCAATCCTCCAGCTTTAGACTTGACTTGGTTGGGTGTTCAACTGTTCAGATAGCTAACAAACACAGCTGAAATCAAGAGAAAATCTGAGAAGATAATGACATATCACAGCGTTGGATTCTCTGAAAGCGCTGCTGGATGGAAGTGCTTGTGCCACATGAAATTGCCAATAATCACTGCTTTTGACCTAGCAAAAGTAATTTCACATGGTTCAACCAACACGTCTGCTTTCCTTTCTCAGAAGCTTAGGACTGAAGTTGCAGAAGCCCCTTTGAGTTGGTAGCATGTCCCCCTACTTTCCAACATTTCCTACTTCCTTAAAAGAAAATATTAACAATATTAATCTCATAGTTTCACCCACTATGCCAATCTATTAACTGCCAAATGTTTCTTGCATTCACCAGCAGGTCCTTTTAGGAAGTTCTCTTGATTGCATGAAAAGCTTTTGGTAAAGTCGGGATGACTGCTACCACAGAAATAAACCCACAGGAACTGGAGCCAATTCACTCATTGATTTATGCAAGCAGTTGGAGAGAGGTGCATTTGAAAGGGTATGGTACAGAAATAAAAGGGAACTCTCAGATGTGAAAGAAAAGACAGATTAAAAATATAAAAGTTTATGTTTTGTTGAGCAATGTGAGAATGTCACAGTAATTCACCAATAATGCCACTTGTTCATTTCCAGTGAGCAAGGAAGCAAAGAAAAAATATGTTTGCAGCCCAAGATAACTACTTACAGCTTCCGTCAAGACAGAGCCTTCCACCCCTCTGGATCTCCACTGCTTTCCTTTCCAAGGCCCCTGTTCCCCTAGTTACCCTTGGTGACTTCCTGTTTTGGTTTCACTTTCTGGGCAGGCTGTACCCTCTGGGATGACCGAGAGGCATCCCAGCAGCAGCTGGTTCAAGGATGCTGTATCTTCAGTCAGACACCAGAAGGAGTGTCTATTTTATGCTAGCCTGGCAATTCTAATTCCTGAGCTTTTCTTTCAAGGACCTGTATGGGCCAGATGACACAGGCCAGGTGCATTGACACGATTTCTACTGAACCAAGTTCAGCAGAAAAACCACAGCAATAGAAGCTGGAGATTCTCTAGCCTACAAAGTTGACTCTGATATTCATGTCAAATTCTTTCTCTTTAGCACATTATTCTTTTACTGTAACACAGATCCCACTGTAGACTGTCCTTCAAATTAGAGAGAACTAAATTGTGTATGATCCTGTTTCTGGTTATGGTGAGCTTTTTTCTCACTGTAAGTTATAAGGGTCATGGTGGTATCTGGTAATAATTAACACGGACATGGACTCTGAGGCCAGAATGCCTGGGACTGAACCGCTTCCTAGCTATGTGACTGTGAGCAAGTTTTTTGCCCTCTCTGTGCCTCAGTTTTCCTTATCTGCAAAATGGTGATATATGCTGAATAATTTTTGCTGTTACTACTATTGCTTCATTCCTACAAGATGGAGGCCCTATTATAAGGGCCATGCCCAAGGCAGCTTTGACCCAGGTCTTTAACTCTCCCTGCTGAGATACCCACCTGTCCTTGATTACTGTCTTGTTAAAAGAATGTCAATGTGCCTACTTCTTTATTTTTGCATTGTTCTGTCTGTCTCCACAAAGTCTTTCAAATTTCTTCTCTTCCAGGTCAACCTAATCTGAATGGTTTCTCCTAAAATATGAACTTAAATTCTGTTTCTACTTGCTAATCTTGATGGCATTCCCTCCAATTGTACCATAGATTCTCTTTCTGATCAAAAGCTTTCATTTCACCTATTTCATGCACCATTCTATTTTTTTTTAAGCTAAACAACCTGCTGTGTAACTGTATTACTCACACATTGCTGTTGGGAATGTAAGATGGTACAGCCACTCTAGAAAACAGCTTGGCATTTCCCTGCAGAGTGAATCATGGCCCCACTCCTTTTCCTATCGGGGTGGCAGCCAGGCAGGGAGGCAGGACAAGATCATAGAACCTCCGTTAACCATGTCAAGCCATTGTGCACATACTACAAACTGTCCTCTGTCAGAATGAATGGTGGTTACATTCTCCTCCTTCAGATCTTAACTCAAAGGTCCCACTTCCATGGACTTTTTCAAATTAGGCACCCACATCTAAACAACCCAGCCAACTACTCTATCACATCACCATGTTTTTTTTTCCTTTTTAGCATTTCTGTAAGATAATTGGAGAGTCTGATATTTACTCATTGTTTGTCTCTTCCACTAGCATAAGTTACATAAAAGCAGAGATTACGCCAGGCACAGTGGCTTACACCTGCAATCCCAGCACTTTGGGAGGCCAACGCGGGTGGATCATGAGGTCAGGAGATTGAGACCACCCTGGCCAACATGGTAAAACCCCGTCTCTACTAAAAATACAAAAACTAGCTGGGTGTGGTGGTGGGTGCCTGTAGTCCCAGCTACTCAGGAGGCTTAGGCGGGAGAATCGCTTGAACCCGGGAATCAGAGGTTGCAGTAAGCCAAGATTGCGCCACTGCACCCCAGCGTGGTGACAGAGAGAGACTCCATCTCAAAAAAAAAAAAAAAAAAAAAAACAGCAGCAGAGATTGTGTTTATCTTGATTACAGCCAAATCCCCAGCATCTGGCACAGTATCAGCCCAGAGAAGGCATTCAAAAGGTATTTCTGAATGAATAGATAAAACCATTTCTTCTTTAAAAAAATTACTATCGATGTGGCTACTATACCATGCAAATAGAACAACAAGTATGAGAGTTACACAATAGATATTTATTTACTTCAAGCAACAGCGTGGATTTCACATGAATTTGGTGGAAGTCCTTCCCTAACAGAACAAGCATTTGCATTAGGGGAAAAAGGCTGACCTACTCTAGGGATGAAATACATTTACCAAGAATATGGATAACAACAAAAACAAACAGATGGTAGAACCAAAAAACAGAGACATTAAAGGAAACGAACAACATTATACCAAGTAATGTTCATAAATCCAGATGATAATTGAAAGTAGGTTACAAAAATGGAAGTTGTAAATATTGTTATTCTTGTACTTTTCACACAAGCAGAATTTTTAGAAAAGCTTGAGGCCAGGGAATACCAGAGAGTTTCTGTATGGCAGGCAAGATTTCTTCCTTTAGAACAAGACCAAAAACCTCAGGACAATGAGAAAGTATATCTTTTAAAAACTGATTTCATAGTAATGCTTCTATATATTTTGAAGCATCTTTATATATTTAGAGCATATCAAATTAATTCATTTCTTTCCCTGTTAATAAAAAAGATACATTCACAGAATCAGCAGTACTTAGGATAAAAAATAAACAGAGGAAACAAGTAACTCAATAACAACATCTTCAAGGACAAGTTTGGTCACTTAAAAACATAGTGTTTTTTTTTTTTTTTTTTTTGCTTGTTTTCAACTACCTCTTTCATAATTAATATTTCAAGTATAGCTGGTTTAGCAGGACTGCTTGTCAGTATCACAGTAAGTACAGTGCAATACAAGATCATCCAAAAACATGTTGACACTTCCAAGACACTGGCATGGGGTCTATGGAGTTTTGGCCGTAAAATTTTAAAAACCCTTCCTACGGTGATGTTTAAGGCCAGAAGCATTCATCTCTCAGGCTTGTATCAATCCAGGATCCGTAGGGCTAGGTGTCATTAGGCAAGAGAGTAGTTGGTTCCTCCTCTGTGCTGAGGATATTTTGAGATTTAGTCCTACATTGAGGGAAAGAAGAGATGAATCTCAGTATTTCTCATCTTAAAAAACAAAAACAAAACAAAACAGAAAACCCAGTACCTGTATCTTCATCTAACTATCTTTTCAAAAAAGCATCTACTGGCCAGGTGCAGCGGTTCAGGCCTGTAATCCCAGCATTTTGTGAGGCCGAGGTAGATGGATCACTTGGGGTCAGGAATTCGAAACCAGCCTGGCCAACACAGTGAAACCCTGTCTCTACCAAAAATACAAAAATTAGCAGGGCATGGTGGCTCATGCCTGTAGTCCCAGCTACGTGAGAGGCTGAGGCACGAGAATGGCTTGAACCTGGGAGGCAGAGGTTGAAGTGAGCTGAGATTATGCCACCGCATGCCAGTCTGGTGACAGAGCAAGATACCATCTCAAAAAACAAAAATTAAAAAAAGTATCTACCAACTGATGAGCCTCAGAGTGCCTAGAAATCCACTGACTGGATTTGTTATGGCTGTAAAATGTTACTTATTTTCCACTTGCACTGGCTAACTTTTAAAGAGAGAAAAAAGCCCAAAAATTGACCATACCTTCTTCTCCTTGAATACTCCAGTAGATAAAACAAGCCTATGGCTAATCCCTTAAACACAATCAAAGGTACTGATTAATGTAAATTTTCCAAGTCAAGTTTTTCCACAAATATAAGGAAAATGAAAATAAAAGACTAGTTACTCACACTTATCAGAGCCCACAGACCTTGTGTAGCTGCTGCCCACTCAAAACCAATTTTCTCATACAGAAATCCACCCAGCGTTGGTCCTATAAAACCACTAACAATAGAAAGAAGAAAAAGTATTCAATAATGCAAAAAATAATAATTACTTCATAAAAGCTATATGAACCTTCAATTGTAAGTCTTCCTTAAATTGGAATATAAGTACTAAAGAAAAAGTTAATTCCTGAGCACAGCATTAAGTAAAAGAAAATAAATCTACCTGATGATGATATTCAACATTTTTAAACAATTGTGAAATTATTACTGCTTCTGAAAAGTTGATGGCTTATATAAAAATAAAAACGATGTAACCGGTTTAAAAAATTCTTTATATTATTCTATTCTTAGTATTTGCAACCAATATAACTCAATTCAAAATAACATATTACATTGTTAGCATAGTTACCCTTCTGGTAGAAGGTAAAAAAATAAACGAATGAATAAATGAAAAAAATTGTAATAATTGAAGCATGTTTCTATTAAAGGAACTTATAAATATCTCTTAAATAAGATAAAGTACATGAAACCATTTTGACTAAGTATTAAAACTGTTGGTATAAGCATTGATTGTGGAGTGAGAGGATATGGATTAGAATTCTGGCTCTGCCCTAGATGAATTGTCTTTGAGAAACCCATTTGACCGCTCAGTGTTTCAATTTCTTCATCAACTAAAGCGGGGATAGTATTAATATCTTCCATCTTACAGGTGTGAATGAAATTAAACGAGGCTGGGCGCAGTGGCTCACGCTTGTAATCCCAGCATTTGGGAGGCCAAAGAGGGCAGATCACCTGAGGTCAGGAGTTCAGGACCAGCCTGGCCAACATGGTGAAACCCCGTCTCTACTAAAAACACAAAAATTAGCCAGGCGTGGTGGTGGGCGTCTATAATGCCAGCCACTCAGCTGGCTGAGACAGAAGAATCTCTTGAACCTGGAGGCAGAGGTTGCAGTGAGCCATGATCGCTCCCTTGCACTCCAGTCTGTGTGATGACAGTGAAACTCTGTCTCAAAGAAAGAAAGAAAGAAAGAAATTAAATGACTACTCACCCAACTGACCATACTGCACTAAAAAGACCTGATACGAGTCCCAATGTACTTAATCCCTCTTCAAACCCATTTTCACTGCAAAAAGAGACATGAGTGTGTCCATTATTAAAAGGAAAACCTGTGTGAAAGAAAAAATTGCATGATAGATCAATTAAGATAAACCAGAGATCATCTGGACCAACAGCAAGAACACTCCTAACATAAAAACAAATCTAATTAAAAAAATTTTCATAGTTACATTCACTCCATGGTTTTCTAGAAATAATTTTTCTACATATGTTGATATTAAGAAGAGGCTAGGCACAGTGGCTCACGCCTGTAATCCTAACACTTTGGGAGGCCAAGGCGGGCAGATTGCCTTAGCTCATGAGTTCAAGACCAGACTGAGCAACACGGTAAAACCTCATCTCTACTAAAATACAAATTAAAAAAATTAGCCAGGCGTGGTGGCATGCGCCTGTAATCCGAGCTACTCAGGAGGCTGAGTCAGGAGAATTGCTTGAACCCAGGAGGCAGACGTTGCAGTGAGCCTAGATCACACCACTGCACTCCAGCCTGGGTGACAGAGCAAGACTCCGTCTCAAAAAAAAAAAAAAAAAAAAGAAGCATGGCTCATTTGCATTAAATACTTATAAAAATATATAACTAAAACATTCTTAAAATGAGATGAACATGGAAAGAGAATGAAGGCAACTTTTTTTTTCTTTCTTTTTAAGCTATCCAATCTAAGATATTTTGTTAGAAGGCAACTTTTAAAAAACAGAGATAGCTCCTTATTCCTATGAGAACTGTTGAACTGACCCAGCACAGCCACAATACTTAGTGTCCTTCATCATCACACCTATTAAACAAAATAATAATGACCAGGTGACAGATGCCTGGCCACTCTAGGCTCTGGCATGGACCTCCTCCAGGAACAAGGAACAATGCTGCGACTTATCTATTTTGCTTTAGCTTTTCAAAATTACATACATACTGAGGCATAAACCAAGCCAGACATCTGTCCACACCTATTTTAGCTATTACTGTATTAGGAGTACTATTATCATTTCTATTAGTGTATTATTACTATGTATATCATAACATCATAGGCTACAAAATCACGAAGATTTAACATTAGGGCAAAAATATCCAACATGCTGCAAAATTGAGAAATTCAAGAAAGCCTGTGATACTTACTACTTATTCACAATACAGCTCTTCAAGCATTGGAAGTAACTTACTATGCACAACTGAGAATTTCCGGGAAAGTTGGAATTATACTCATTCCAGCGGAGATGCCATTTATAACCAATATCAGCACCAGCAGCCAGAGCTGACTGCGAAAGGGTTTTGGAGAAAACAAAAACAAAAAGAAAAATATTAGTGTTTTAAGAAACAGAAAGCTTAAATGCTAAGGAAGTTAGGATCCCAGAGAAGTTAATTCCACTGATTATGTGCCTAGTCTCATGCTCATTCCCATCTAACTCATTTCATTCAGTTAGAGTGCCCTTTGGCTCCTTACAGTTTGGGGGTGGGAATTCATCCTGATTATCTCTATCTCTTTGGTCCTTTGGTCACATGCATCACGTCTGGAACTAACCTGGATTCTCACCGATAAAATCCCTTCAAAATTGGTGAAAATGTCAATACTAATATGGTCCTTTCAATCACCTGGCTTTGAACTTCAATTAATTTAAATATGGCATAGAAGGAAAGAAGTAAAAGAGTCAGGAGACACATTTGGTCCATGTGAGGAGACTATGCCAGTTACTTAATATATGTTATCAGATTTAATCCTTGTGATGTAAGTACTATTATCATCTCCTTTTTGTGGATGAGAAAACCGAGGCTCTTAGAAGTTAAGTGCTTTGCCCAAGTTCACACTACTTGTACATGGCAAAGCCAAAATATAAACTCAAGTCTGAAGGACTCTGAAATCCCTTTCTCTCTATTTTACCATGTTTTATACCAGAAGTACCTCAAAAGGTCTAAGAAGTTCAGTTTATTTTAGCAACTAAATTATATTAAGCAAGCTTTAATAAGCAGCTAATACATGGTAAGGCTGATACAGAAACAAAAACAGATTTGGTCCCTGCCTCATGGAACAAGGAAGATGAACAGAAAAAAACAAAAATATATTCTAAGAACTATCAACTAAAAGGTAGGAAGCAACAAATGCTATTTTAAAAATAAAGTATAAACAAGTATGTACAATTGAAACACAGAAGGAGAATGTGCATTTTTGTCATCTGAGACCACTTTTATGCATTCTTTTCTGCTTCTCCCACTGCTAGCTTCTAGTAGGGTAACATATTGTCAGCCTAACAACTCAATAGAGTTCTAAAGTTAATTATTTAAACATTAAGGCTCAAAATACTAAACTACACCAGTGTTACAACAGAAGTTTTATAAATAATTCCTAATGTTACTTGGCCAAATATACAGAAGAAGAAGAAAAACATTACCTTTTAATATGCAAGATCGGGACAGGCCCTAAGAGCATGTAGCACCCGGCGGTGATTAAGTTTCCAAACACTAGAAGCCATTTCCTTAGATGCTGGTAAGGAGAAAGAGAGTCAAAGTGATTCTTAGAGGTGAAGACCCTCCGTAATCAAACAATGTAAAACATTAGTAAAGAACACAAGTCATAATAGTCAAAAACTCAAATATAATGAAGAAAACAAAACTTTACATTTAAAAGAAAATAAGTGGATGATAAACTCAAAAGCAAGGGCAATATATAATAAGATAGAAAGTGAACAAAGGACAAAGATTTCTTAGCAGGAGAGTGTATTGCAGATCAGATTTTGCACATGATGAACTATTCCAAATATAACAACGGAAAAACTAACTATAAAAAGCAGTGACAGGCCAGGCACCATGGCTCACACCTGTAATCCCAACACTTTGGGAGGTCGAGGCAGGAAGATTGCTTGAGCTCACAAGTTTGAGACCAGCCTGGCCAACATGGCCCGTCTCTACTAAAAAAATACAAAAATTAGCCGGGCAGCGGGGTGCACATCTGTAATCCCAGCTACTTGGGAGGCTGAGGCAGGAGAATTGCTTGAACCCGGGAAGCAGAGTTTGCAATGAGCCGAGATGACACCACTGCATTCCATCCTTGTGACAGAGCAAGACTCTGTCTCAAAAAAAAAAAAAAAAAAAAAAAAAAAAAAAAAAGAAAGAAAAGAAAGAACAAAAGCAGTGACCACCAAAAAATCCCCACCAAGTATTAACAGTTACAATACCTAAAAAAAAAAAATTACCTGCTAGACACTGAATGCTTATGTCCCCCCAAAATTTATATGTTAAATCTTAACACCCAATGTGACGGTATCCAGAAGTGCACCTTTGGGAGGGGATTAGGTAATGAAGGTGCAGCCTTCATGAATAGGATTGGTACTCATATACAAGAGGCCCCAGAGAGCTCCCTTGCCCATTCCATCATGATGACGGTACAGTGAAAGACGACAATCTGTGTGCCAGGCAACAGGCCCTCATCAGACATCAGATCTGCCAGTGCCTTAATCCTGGACATCTTGGTCTCCACAACTATGAGAAATAAATTTCCATCGTTTATAAAGCCTCTCAGTTTATGGTATTTTGTGGTTGTATCCTGAATGGACTAAGACTGTACCCAATAAAATTATCCCTTATAAACTACTTGAATCAGGACAAAAATTACAGGGGAACCACATCTGTTCAGTTATGTAAGATTATGTCTGAAAACCAAGCTCCAAACACTATTTAAGATACCTGCTTTTTGTCATCTGGGTTACAAAGTAATCTGCAAGTAATTTTGTTCTTGATAAATATATATGCAAATCAAGAGGGGAAATGCAAAATATAAGCCCTAAAGCCACAGAAGTTTAAGATTTGACTAAAAGTACTAATTCTGTACTTTCATCATCTGGACTGAATGGTTTAAAACTAGTTGAAAGAGAACAGAAGCAGTTTTTCATCAGAAAGGCTATGGGATAACCAGTGTCTTTATGTGGTCAGTTCTTTCACTCACTCAGAAAATCTAAATTATCTCCTCCTAAAGAAGAATCTCTCAGTTTGATCAAGTCCATAATGGCTTCTAGGACTCTGCCCTTTTTATTAAGATCAATCCATGTTTTTGCATTAAGAGAGCTTTTTCCTTTAGGGAGTCTAATCCAGGAGCCGGATGTGGTGGCACATGCCTATAGTCCAGCTACTTAGGAGGCTGATGCTGGAGGTATCACTTGAGCCCAAGAGTTCAAGGCTGCAGTGAGCCATGATCATGCCACTATACTCCAGCCTGGATGACAAAGTGGAGGTAAGAAATTAGAAAAAGAAAGTCTAATCCAATAGTTTTCTTTTCTTTTTTTTTTTTTTTAGCATAAGACTCTTCCTCTTTTCCCAGGTGAAGCAATTTAAAGTGAATTGGCTTAGAGTGATAGCTGACCCTGAGGGTGATAGAAGACACTGAAACCTCTCCATCAGTCCAACTGAATATATCAGTTCTAACCAGTGGACCCCTAGAGTTCCAAAGGAACAGTTGGAAAACCGCTACTCTAAACATACAAAAGTGACTCAAATATAAATTAAGTGTACATACTGGCATTTTATCACTTAGGAGACCAAACAGTGGTGAAGAGATGGCATAGGACAATGCCAGACCCAGGAATACTAGTCCCACATATCCAGCTGGTAAATTAAACTGCAAAAGAAATCCTGTATTAAAGTTACATAATTAAGTCATTTTTAAATCAATATCCTTCTTTTCCTTCTACCATTTCTTTAGCTCTTGTTATTACCATGAGTCTACTAATAATATTCTGCACTTTTCCTAATTTTTGTCTTACCTTTGAAAACGCATAACTTTTTCTCTATGGGGGAACAACCTAAGCAGATGTCAGAAGAGTAGACTTTTTGCTTTGTAGTCTTTGGCATTAAACATATTTTGCTTCCATAACTCAGAGGATTTTGATATGTAAATTAATGTTTTGCAGACTTTAATGTGCATAAAAATTACCTGGAGAACTTGCTAAGAGAGGTTCTTGGATTCCAACCATAGGGTTTCTGATTCAGAAAAAAGAGGAAAATAAATTTCTAAATATTTCTTAGGTTGGGCCAGGCGCAGTGGCTCACACCTGTAATCCCAGCACTTTGAGGGACCGAGGCAGGTGGATCATGAGGTCAGGAGTTCAAGACCAGCCTGAACAACATGGTAAAACCCCCGTCTCTACTAAAAATACAAAAATTAGCCTGGTGTGGTGGCACACGCCTGTAAACCCAGCTACCCAGGAGGCTGAGGCAGGACAATAGCTTGAACCCGGGAGGCAGAGGCTGTGGTGAGCCAAGATTTTGCCACTGTACTCCAGCCTGGGTGACATAGCAAGACTGTCTCAAAAGAAAAAAAAAAAGGTCTGGTACAATCTATCATAAGCCAAAAGCAAGCAGGGCTTATACTACCTCTCATGTCACAGATGGGTCGACTACAGTTATTTTTGAGAAAACCTCCTGTCTTCTTCATCTTTTTAAAATAAATTACATTTACTTGAGAAACAACAACAAAAAAGATTTCTCATAAGATATACACAAACAACTTGGATGTCCCAGAGATTACAGATTTTCATTGTTTAGACACAGCTTCTTAAAAGCACAGAAAAAAGGCTCAAAAATACAGGTCGTTGATGATCTAAATGGACTGTGTCACCATAATCACAAAACGTTTTTCTTATGGGTACCTTATGGACACTCACTGGCTAAAGGCAATATTATACTACTCTAAATCTTGGACCAGGCACTAAAATAACAGTCCCCAAGTTTGCCTGTAAAGTACCCCAAACTGTCTTTGGTGATTTCAAGGGCTAGTATAAAATTATAACAAAAATTAATTTTAATCTTTACATTCTATGATAGGTAAATGTTCAGAAAGTATTTGAAATGATCATATTGGAAACTTTGTTGATCATATTAGAAACTATATTGAAACTGAAGTTTTTGTGCTATTTTAAATCTAGTGCTTCCAATAAGTCATTATTGGCTAAAGTTAGTCATTTTTGCCCTTTATCAAAACATATTAATTCTCCAGTGTAATTAACCACCATACCTGGTAATGCACTTTACTGTATCAGGAAAAATATTTTTCAAAAATATCTAAGAACAAATTTCGATGATATGAACTTTTAGAATTCAACAATTTTTTTCTTTTTGGAGACAGTGTTTCACTCTTGTTGCCCAGGCTGGAGTGTGATGGTGCGATCTCAGCTCACTGTTACCTCTGCCTCCCAGGTTCAAACGATTCTCCTGCCTCAGCCTCCTGAGTAGCTGGGATTACAGGCATGTGCCACCACACACTGCTAATTTTATATTTTTAGTAGAGACAGGGTTTCTCCACGTTGGTCAGGCTTGTCTCGAACTCCCGACTTCAGGTGATCCGCCCGCCTCGGCCTCCCAAAGTGCTGGGATTACAGACATCAGCCACTGTGCCTGGCCTCAACATATTATTTTTTAATGCTAGAGATTCTTGGTTCTTTTCTCCATTTCGAGAATAATGCAGTTCATAGTCACTGATTATATGAAGTAGCCTAAAAAGTAAGTGGACCTAGGGAAGATCTATTACAGAAGAAGCACATCTCACATCATACGAACTACTGTGCACCCCTACTGTCTTACTGCAATTCAAACAAACAGAGGAAATGTGTCCTTGTTAAGCAGCATGGATGATGCCCAAGCTAGACCTGCAATGGCATGAGCAAGGTCTTGGAAAGAAGGAAACTAAAGTTTTGGCCGCTTAGTGAAAGACTTCTTTCATTTTTACTGAATCAGATCCCCAGTTCACAGGGACGGCAGAGAGCGACAGGCTACCTTGGTGTGTAGTGTCCATTCTGCCTCCTTCTCGCAGCCATGGAAGGGTCTTTCAACAAAGCAGGGTCCAAGAACAAGCAGTTATATCCACCTGCTACCGTGCAGCCTCTTCAGCAATCAGGCAACTTACCTTCTCCAAAACAAAGAGAGACAGAGTAGGATCAAGGAAGCCGAAACACGAGCTGAGTGAGTTGATGACGAAGGCTATAAGGCCAATTTTGGGTAAGGCAATCAGTTTCCAGAATGAGTGTTCACCTGGATCAGACTCTTTGGGGAAAAGTAAAAAAAGAAAAAAAAAATCAAAGAAATTAAAATCTCTTAATTTTAACTTATTTTGAAAACTGGTAAGGCCATCTTTATCTGGTAATCAAAATAACTCAACCTCTGAGTTTGCCTAAAATTGTATATCATCTACACTTGCATATAAATTATTCAAACCTAGAGGCCACATTCAATTTATCAAAAATATAATCAACTGGAATCAGAGAGTGAGGGTAAGAAGGGTCTTAGGTTACAGGTTGTAACCATTATACTTATCCTGGCCAGAGATAATATCAGGTTTGGACCTTATATTAATCTGTTCTTACAATGCTAATAAATTACCCAGTCTCAGACATACCTGAGACTGGGTAATTTATAAAGGAAAGAGGTTTAATAAACTCAAATGTCTACATGGCGGGGGAAGCCTCAGAATCATGGTGGAAGATGAAAGAAGAGTAAAGGGACATCTTACCTGGGAGCAGGCAAGAAAGCTTGTGCAAGGAGAAGTCTCATTTATGAAAAACATCAGCTCTTGTGGGACTTATTTAATACCATGAAAATAGTATGGGGGAACCACCTTCATGATTCAATTACCTCCACCTGGCCCCACCCTTGAAATGTGGGGATTATTAGAATTCAAGGTGAGATTTGAGTGGGGATATAGCCAAATCATATCAGACATGAAAGCTTTTCTTTTTTTTTTTTTTTTAAGAAATGGAGTGTCTTGCTCTGTTACCCAGGCTGGAGTGCAGTGGTCTTACTATAGTACACTACAGCCTCCAACTCCTGGGCTCCAGTGATCCTCCTGCCTCAGCTTCCCAAGTAGCTGGGAGTACAGGTGTGCACCACCTCACCCAGCTCATTTAAAACATTTTTAGAGATGGGGTCTCCCTATGTTGCCCAGGTTGGTCTCAAATGTTTGACTTCAAGCGATCCTCCCATCTCAGCCTCCCAATTATGGATGTGGAAGCTCTTTGATGGCTATGACAAGCCCTCATTTATCTCCATTTCTCCCACAACATCCTGCATAGTTCAATATTCTATAAATACTTGTTGAACCATGACCAAACATGGGGCCAAGTGCAAAAACATCATGAAGTGTGGTTCAACTATTTTAAGTGTTATACTTAGAGTTTTTCAGGATATAAGAGATAAAGTTAAACCTAGGTGTTAGTTTCTTTCTTTTTTTTTAAGACAAAGTCTCCCTCTGTCATCCAGGCTAGAGTGCAGTGGTGTGATCTCGGCTCACTGCAACCTCTCCCTCCTGGGTTCAAGTGATTCTCGTGCCTCAGTCTCCTGAGTAGCTTGGACTACAGGTGTACACCACCATGTCCAGCTAATTTTTGTATTTTGAGTAGACCACAGAGTTTCATCATGTTGGCCAAGCTCTTGGCCTCAAGTGATCTGTCAGCCTTGGCATCCCAACGTGCTGTGATTACGGGCATGAGCCACTGTGCCTGGCCCAGTTTATAATTTTTAAAAGCACTGCTAAATGAAAACACCTGAATCTACATCCTCGCATCTGAGCTACACTGTGAGGATAGCTGCAGGGACCACTGGGAAAGACGGATGGGCATTGTTCTTCTAGCTCATAGCATTCTAGGAAGACTGGGCCATGTGTGGCCCACAGAAACTTCCTGTTTTGGTATTTAGTTCAGCCCAAGAAGAACTCTGGTTGACATGGCATATGGTAACGGTTTATGGTCAGAAATTAAATATTTGATAGCTTAAAAGTTTGGAAAGAATTTGCAATTTACAGAAATTCATATAAACTAACTGCCTATATTACTGAAAAAAGAATCAGTTATTTTTAAAATTTATTTTTGATTATATAAAATAAAACATTATCTGGTAAAGTGTTGTCTTACAAAGGTATAAACATATATTTAAGGTTCTTAAAATGAATGATAAGCGGGGACTTACCATAATTGGGTAAAATATACATATTGAGTGGTACCATCAGCAAAACTATGCATCCCAGAACAATAAAGGGCACTTCATAGCCAAAGGATTGATACAAAAAGCCACCTACAGGAGGACCTAGTATTAGTCCCAGTCCAGAAAAGGTCTCAAGACTTCCCTTAAAATGAGAAAAACAAAAAAAAAAATCAGTTCATATATTTCACTTGAAGAATTAACAAGGTACCATCTAAAAAAAATTTCTATCTTCATAATTTACATACACACATTTCTAAGATGGACCAAAAATTTAAATGCAATACTGAAATTATAAAAATATTAGAAAATTAAAATAAGGAATTAAAAAAATTCTTATGGTAGGGAAGGTATTCTAATTATGACATAAAACATAGAAGATAGAAAAGACTGATAAATCTGATTACATGAAAATATGAAAAATGATGCACAAAAAAAATCAAAAGATAAGAACAGAGAAAAAAATGACAAAGAACTAATTCGCCAAATACATCACCAGCGCTGCAATGAGAAAAAGATAAACAACCCATAGAAAAATGAGCAAATGCTATAAATAAACTGTTGATACATAAAGTGAAACACAAAGATCTTTTAGAAGTTTATCCTCACTTCTTAAAAGAAATGAACAATTTTAAACCACAAGATACCAGTTTTCACTTATCTCCTACTTAACCCTCTATGCTGGTGAGTGAACATCAGTAGGCAATTTGGCAAATCTATCAATATGCATATACCTTATGATCCAGAATTCCACTTCTAAGAATTTAACATACAAGTATAGACGTGCAGATGTGACATGGTAGATATACAAGCTTATGCACTATAGTGCAGTTTTCCAAGAGCAAAAGATGAAAAAATCTAAATATTCATCAATGATGCAAGTAAATTGGTTATATCCACGCAGTGAAATACCATACAGCCAGTAAGAAAAGTAAAGAGTAAGAAAGCTCCTTATGTGTAGGTACAGGAAGATCTCCAAGATGATTTCATTGTTGGTGTAACCAGTAAGGTGCTGAATGGTACCTATGGTATGCTACCATTTGTGTAAAGAAAAAACAAAAGAGGCAGGTCAGGCGCGGTGGCTCATGCCTCTAATCCCAGCACTTTGGGAGGCTGAGGCAGGTGGATCACAAGGTCAGGAGACCGAGAGTATCCTGGCTAACATGGTGAAACCTCATCTCTACTAAAAATACAAAAGATTAGCTGGGTGTGGTGGCATGTGCCTGTAGTCTCAGCTACTCGGGAAGCTGAGGCAGGAGAATCGCTTGAATCCAGGAGGCAGAGGTTCCAGTGAGCCAAGATTGTGCCACTGCACTCCAGCCTGGGCAACAGAGGAAGACTTTGTCTCAAAAAAAAAAGAAAAGAGAAAAGAAAGATACCTCAATAGTCCTGTCCGAGAAAAGAAAGGAAAAGAAAAAAGGGGGAGGGAAATCATGCCATCTCTCTCTCAGAGTGTGTGTGTGTGTGTGTGTGTGTATATATATATACATACATATATGTGGAATTTCTCTGGAAGAAACCTGCATTATCTGTTGACTTCCCTAAGGGGGTGGAGGGCTGGGCACCTGCACAACTGGTGTTATACAAAGGCTGAGCAACAGTTAATATGTAGAATATATTTACTATATTCTACGCTCCCTCCTATAACTTTTGAATTTTGCACCATATAAAATTATTTTGTTTAAAGTTAAACAAAACAATGCTGTGGAAAAAAGTTTACCACTATAGAAACTGCCAATATTTAAAATCAATCTAGATTTTAGGGACCTTAAACAGAGATCTGTGGCTTGCAAGCTTATATCCTCAGACCTTGTAGAATACACAGAAGTGTTCCATTCATAACTTTCAACACTTCATAAAGAACATCAAAATTCTTTAATCACAGTAAGGTCATCCAGATCAATTACCATGTTAATTTGTTAGCTGTTGGCTGCAATTTTATACAGAAACTTGGCACAGCAACACTGATGTCTCTTGCTGATTAGAAAATCCAGTGGACTGTTACGATTATCATAGGAACTTACTACGTAGCATTTTCCAGAGTGTTCCACAGAAAACCAGCTCTTTAAGAGATCAAGTCTTGTTTGAAAAATTAGCTCCAGCCAGGCATGGTGGCTCACACTTATAATCCCAGCCACCTTGGGAGGCCAAAGTGGGAGGACTGCTTGAGGCCAGGAGTTGAAGACCAGCCTGGGCAGCAGGCAGGTCTGCAAAACCCTGTCTCTATAGAAAAAAAATAAAAAAGAAAAGAAAAAAAATGTGGTTCCATAGTTAAAGTAATTAAAGTGAATTGTGGAACATAATGTAGCCCTACTCCAGGATTTTCAAGGCCTTAAGATATTAATGTGAATTGGACATTTCTAAGTTAGAGGACAGCATATAGCACTCTCCAAACCTGCTTAGCCATAAACCCTTATCTTACAGAGTATATCAACAGACTAGTGTTCTGAGCCCTTTCTGAGAAATATATTGCCTGGAAATGTAAATGGTATACCTGCCAAATGGCAATAAAATTTAAACCTATCCAGCTATATACACTAATGCTTAATAAAAAGTAGGAAGAACTATTTACACAGCAAAGGGTTTATCTGACAGTGAAATTTTTCAAACTGCAGTATTAAATGAGTAAATGAGGGAGTATTTGGTACTAAGTTGGTTAGTCTAAAGTCTAGAGAACAATTATATCTATAAGGGTGCCGTGCAGCCTAAGATATGAGTCTTTCAGAAGTACATGGGCCCAGACAGACAGCGCTATGATGGGAAAGCTTTCTTGGGGGTCAGAGAGGCAGCTGCCCAGAGATGGGATGGGAATCTGATCTGTCACTAATACTAGGTCTATAAGCATCTAGGCAGTACACAAAAACGTATGTCAATATGATGCCACCAGGATCTGGATGTTTATGTCAGACTGCAAAAGCACTCCTCAGATACACAGCACAGAAGCACTTAAGGACTTCAAGATGATTTCTAAGATCCCCTGCATTAATCTGGGGCAAGTCAAGGTAGGACTCTAGCATGAACTGATTATTTTGCCACTAGGGATAACTCTTTTCTAAAGCAGAGGAATGCTTCAGGCAGCTCGGCCACATCTAGGCCACAGGGAGATAGCAAAACACTACCAAGGAGATTTTTTGTTTTTGCTTTTGAGATGGAGTTTCACTCTTGTCGCCCAGGCTGCGGTGCAGTGGTGCAACCTCGGCTCACCGCAACCTCCGCCTCCCAGGCCCATGTGATTCTCCTACCTCAGCCTCCCGAGTAGCTGGGATTACAGGCATGCGCCACCACGCCTGGCTGATTCTGTCTTTTTAGTGGAGATGCGGTTTCTCCATATTGGTCAGGCTGGTCTCGAACTCCCAACCTCAGGTGATCCAGCCGCCTCAGCCTCCCAAAGTGCTGGGATTAGAGGTGTGAGCTACCCCGCCTGGCCTAAATTTTTTTTTTTTTTTTTTAAAGTGGTAAAAAGAACGACTGATTTGGACCACTCTTACCAGTTAAACTGCCCGTTCGGGACTTCTAAAACCACGAAGAGCACCTAAGTAACACCAATGGTACATTTATTGACAGGCTGGCTGCTAGTTTAACACAGGGTGAAAGGCAACAATAATATAGGGAGTAGAGAAATACAAGTATAGAAGAACGGACCTCAGCGTTAACTTGGAAAGGCAAGCAAATATTTTGTCTTACACTCAAAGGAAAGTAGGAAATACTTATTAAATACATACCAATACTGTAGCCACGTTATTTGGAAAAGCCTTTGCCAGGATAGAGGAAGATGCAGTTATTGCTGCAGCAAAGCTAACTGCATCCATTATTCTCACTAGAAAACACATAGCAATAAATACTGGTCCATCTGGAACTCGGTCCAATACACTAAAAAGGAATAAGGCAATTCTCAAACGTCAAGCTGGTTTTCCTTTTTAATTGTACTCACCAAAAAGAGTAGTATATCACCCATAGTTATGAGAATAAATCACTTTAAAATATGTTTTTTTAAAAGAGTTGCTTTGTTATCTTTTCAGTAGGAGGAAATTATCCTTTTTCTTTTTTTTTGGTAACAATTTGAATCATAATGACTGCTTGGTTGCCCTTTTCTACTGATATGCTGGTCCCCCAGATGATAGTACTAAATAAACCGTTTTAGAATATGTAGAATCATTTGGGTGTGGTGGCTTACACCTGTAATTCCAGCACTTTGGGAGGCTGAGGCGGGCCAGGATCCCCTGAGGTCGGGAGTTCAAGACCAGCCTGACCAACATGGCAAAATCCCATCTCTACAAAAATATACAAAAACTATTTGGGCACGGTGGCAAGTACCTGTAATCCCAGTTACTTGGGAGGCTGAGGCAGGAGAGTCGCTTGAACCTGGGAGGTGGAGGTTGCAGTGAGCCGAGATTGTGCCATTGCACTCCAGACTAGGCAATACAGCGAGACTCCATCTCAAACAAAACAAAACAAAACAAAACAAAAAAACATGTAGAATCACTCTGACAAGACCTAAACAGAAAAAAAGGACTCAGTTTCAGGTCTCTCCCGTGGTAGGACTCAAACCTTCAAAAAAAAAAGAATAAAGAAAGAAAATAAAAGACTCCTCCAAAAATTTTTTAACCCTATTTCATTTAAGTTTTCTTGAGTCTACTTCATTATAACCTTACTATACTGTTATTCCTCTATGTTCCTCATGTACTTACATAAGCTTTTTCATATTATTTGGCACTGTGCTGCTGGTTTAAGAACTTTAAGCTTAGGAACTTTCACATCTGTTTTGCCTCTGACATTTATTTTCCTTTTTCTGGAAGCAGCAATGGGGGAAACCATCCTCTTGTATACTATGCTCTGAACTGAGCATGTGATCCAGCCTGGCCAATCAGAACATTCATCCCCCCTGGCTACCACCATCAGCAAAGATCAGGCCAGTGAGGGTTCATTCCATGACTCTAATAGGAACTGTTAGGAAACTGACACTTTCTACTGAAGCTGCTAGGGGTCATCTTGCCACCTAAAGAGGAGGGCTTGTTCAAATCACAAGAAGAAACGTTTCTCGTGACGTTGTTTCAAATCTGTATTCTGATATTTTTTGAGTTGACTTTGTTGAATAAACTTAGTTTTTTACTGAAGCTAGTAAGCTTCCGTGACTCAGAAAAGTGAGTTAAGTTTCTGTTACTCACAATCACAGGAGTCCTAATGAAGAGGTTCAGTAGCAAGCATCAAGGAGATCCCTCAGAGGCCTGTTTCCTTAAAATCAATGCCATTTATCCGTGTTCTCTACTCTCTCAGCTCCTGCCATTATCACATGCTATGCATTCGACAAACAATAATGGAACCACTGACTTAAAGAGACTTTAACATTTTAAACTGAAGATAGATTACAAAATCTGCTCACGCTTCCAAATATAATCAGAAAATGACTCACCCAAAGATAATTGTAACTCCTCCTGAGACCAACATTCCGGTTACAAACATAAATTTTGCTCCAATTTGTACAAGCTGTAATAAATGTCAAAGAAAAGTGGTCAATTTATGACTTCTACAAGTCTATATTGATATAAACAAATCCACTGTATTGGAAAATACAGGATGAGGGCAGATATGTACAGTTAATACGTTATAATAATTCTTTAATACAGTGACAGTACACATTGCTTACAAACATGGAAAGAGTTAAAAATCCATGAATTCTGAGGAAGAAACTGTCAACAGTGGTACAATTTATAAAACTACAAAGATGGTTATTCTGTATCAATGCAAATTCTAGACTAGTAAATGAAAATAATTCACCATGCAATTTTTTAAAATTAAGATGTACACATGAACTTTATGCTTACATAGTTTCCAAATACCAAGGATGCCAGCAACTCGAACAAAGCAAAACATCCAAAGATCATCCCGATAATCGTATTGCTCGCTCCCTTCTTCTCAGCCTTTGAAGAATAGAAATGGAAACAGTTTGAAAGAAAAATGAGTATTAATACGAAAAAATGGCAGTATTAGATCAGAGCTTCATCTTCTTGTGAACTTTATCTGTATATCAATTTCAAAAGATTATTCTTTTCAAATAAATGGGGTGGGGAAGGAAGGGAAACTATTAATAGTTTAGATAGTAAACCACAGTCTCTGACATGAAAATAATTCACTCACCATGCCTGTAGAGAACTGTTAGCCTTAGCTGCAAAAGTCAGAATCAGAGAATATAAACAAACACAAAAAAGTCTTGGATAAGGAAATTTGGGCCCTATTGCATAGTAACAGGACTGAGGAAACAGCTGATTTAGACACACTTCCTTTGTGGTATCACATTTAGTTATAGGAAACAGACAAAAAACACTTGCCAGTCTACAAACTCAAGGATAGGAAGTTCTATGAGTTGGCACATGGGTCAGATCAAGGCTCAATCAGTCTAGGTCTCTGTTTCTGACAGTAATACCAATTACCTGACAATTTGGAGAAGACAGTTTTCCTTCCTGTCATCAACAACACAGGTGAAAGATGGTCCCCTGACATGCTACGTTCTCCTGAAACAGCCAAGGTAGTTTATCATCCATCAGTTATAGTTACTAACGTGCACAGCCTATTCTATCAGTGAGCTCCTAAAATTTGCTACAAATAATATTTATCCTAAGTCTACTTCTTTTGAATTTCAAATGCTACCACTGTGATACACAACTACATTCAGGTATAAAAATAGAAAGTTTAAGAAAATTTGTCAAGTCCTGGAACTACGGCAGATCCTTATATCAGGTTCCCCCTATAGGAATTTAAGGAATCAAAATATGAGTTTAATTTCTTTAAGATAGGACTGGCAACTTAGCATACTAAAAAGTACAAAGCCTGAACTGTCATCAGTCATATACTGACAATCTTGTATATATGAGGCATTGTACCAGCAGTGAATACTTATGGTCAGAAAAGTCCAGTTTAGATCTATTCTTTTGGCAGAGCTTCAGATTTTCGCAAACAATTTCATAATCAATACAGAAATGAACACCTGCACACATACTTTTGCACTCTTCAACATCCATTCTCTACAACCATGATTGCCTTTCTTTACCTTTTCTCTCTAACCACAATTTAAGGTAAAAATTTTCTCCATCCCTTCTCACATAAAGATACTACTGTCCATCTTTGTCTTTTTCAAGGATGTTTTTTCCATGTCAGACTATGCCTGTTTAAACAAACTCTACATTTCTCATAGTGTCATACCACAGAAAGCCAGATAAGTGTACTTTATTGTTTTAAGCTAAATTTTAGGAAGGGCCTCTCTTTTACTCTAGGAAAGTCCTCAGAAATGTCCCTAAGCACTTGATGGCGGGTGAGGGCAGGGATGATGGGCCCACAGCGCCACAGTAATTGCTTGGGCAAGATTAAAGTCCATAATTCTTGGGCTTCATAACTAGCCATTCCCCTTCCATGTACTAAGAAACACAGGAAATAATGATGTGGGTACAAGAGCGATCTCATCAAAATACCATTAATGGCACTGTAACAAATGGTTATGCCATATGTTGACTGGAACACGAGGTCTACATTTCTACTACACACAGGTCAGTTTCCTCAAAGATAAAGGATTGTGAAAGGAGTCAATTAAGGCATAAGAAGAACATCCATTAGTCAAGTTATATTATCAATGTTCTTTGCTTAGTTGTTCTGATAAGTGTTTAATTTAGAATCTAGCAGAAAACCTATAATGGCCATATTAGACCCTCATTATGAGCCAGAATCTCTATTAAGAGCTGTTTTACATGGCATCTAACAACAATTAAATAAGGGATGTATTTTTAGCTGGTCCCATTTATAGAGGAGGACAGGGACTTGCAAAGGTTACAGGGTCATGCGCCACTACAGTTTCCATTGTGTGCATGTTGCCATATTCGCTGTGGAAATGAAATGCTGACACAGGATGTGCTAGAACCACACAGCTGAATGCCATTTTTGAAACATGGATCCTGCTTCACATTAGGAAAGCAAAAACAGCTATTAAAAGCAATTTCTGGGCCAGGAGCAGTAGCTCACATTTGTAATCCCAGCAATTTGGGAGGCCAAGGTGGGTGGATCACACGAGGTCAGGAATTCAAGACCAGCCTGGCCAGTATGGTAAAACCTCATGCTACTAAAAATACAAAAAAAAATTAGCCAGGTGTGGTGACGTGTGCCTGTAATCCCAGCTATTTGGGAGACTGAGGTGGGAGAATCGCTTGAACCCAGGAGGCGGAGATTGCAGTGAGCTGAGATGATGCCACTGCACTCCAGCGTGGGTCAGAGAGCGACTCTGTCTCAGTAAATAATTAAAGCAATTTCTAGTTGTCTGATAAAGGATGAGCCTTGAAGAAAAATGATGAACAGAAGTAGGAATCCCACACCAGAATTTAAGAAAGGCACCGTTTTTCCTTTGCCTAATTAGCTCTGGGTAATAAGAAAGATGGCAGAACATGCAGGAGGAAGGGTGAGGTTTCACCAATGCATTTGTTTACCATAAGATTTTAATTAGAAATGGAAAGTCAGAGCCTACTCTTCATATATAAAGCTTTGAAAGTTAGAATGTTCTCTCTTCTGCCTCCCTGTTGCCTTTCTTTCATCCTTCCCTCTGCAAGGCAAGACAAAGCAGCAAATGTCAGAAGTCACATTTTGCTCATTTCTGCTTGCCAGCATAATGTCCCAAAGCCCCTGACTCTGTGACAACGTGCAGCTCTTGCAACGGATGCGCAGAAGACAGAACAGGATAAAGCACATGACTCCCACATCTCTTGCCTAAGCTATTACATTAAATAATAAATGCCCCAGCCTTGCCTTTCCTACACATAAGATAGCCTCTAACAGGTTGTGATCATGCTTTTACAAACTATAACCAAAGGTACGTTAGAAATCTATAACCAGATGTACTCTTATACCCAAACTTTGATGTGACCCTGCACATACTGAATCTCCACTACCTGAAGACAAACTGTCAACTTAAATACTCAGCCTGTAGTCCTCAGTAAGATTTTTGAATAAAATGAACTTTAATTCTTTAAAAACTTGACTTTTTTCTTTAGTGAACATTTCCTAAAAGCAAAAAACTCAATCAAAACTTAAAAAGCACACACCCACAGCCTGGTTTTCCTTTGTGCTATTCACTTAGAGGAAACTAACATTGGTTGCGCTCACTGAGTTCCAGCTGAACTAGGAAAAGCCCTTCTCGCTGATTGATCCACTCCCATTCTTCTCCATCTCAATTCCACAGGCTATCATTATTATTATTATTTACAAAACCCAAGTCTGGCCAGACTGGTCTGTCTTGCTCAAACACCTCTGATGATTGCCCACTAAGTCCTTGATATGCATGCAAGTGCCCTTCCTTCCTATCTCAGCCCTGCCCCCTCCAATCCACAGTCTCCTGTTAGACCTCACTTCACCTCAGGCCCAAGCCACATCAAGAGGCTGTCTGCTGTTCCCCAGAAACATGCCATTCACTCTGCTCTTCCTGTGACTGTACCTAGAACACCTTCACCTCTACTGTTCACTGTAAGAATTACCATCTCTTAGGACCCACCATAGGCCAGGTTCAGTGGCTCATGCCTGTAATCCCAGCACTTTGAGAGGCCGAGGTAGACGGATCACTTGAGCTTAGTAGTTCAAGGTCAGCCTGGGCAACATGGTGAAACCCCATCTCTACTAAAGATAGAAAAAAATAGCTAGGTTTGGTGGCACGTGCCTGTGCCCCAGCTCCTCAGGGGGCTGAGGTGAAAGGATCTCTTGAGCCTGGGGGGTTGAGGCAGCAGTGAACCCTGATCATGCCACTGTACTTCCAGCATTGGTGACTGTGAAACCCTGTCTCAAAAAAAAAAAAAAAAGCCCCACTTTAGATTTATCCTGAAAGTACCAGTCTTTCTTCTCCTATCTGCAGAATTAACCATTCTTCCTTTTAGGATCTCATAACATTAGTGTGGATAGAAGGAAGCCAGAAGAAAATGATAAATTAAAAAGAAAAAAAAAAGTCATGTAACATTCTGGACATCCTTTTCTTAAAGGATATCCAAATCATTGGAAACTTTTTCCCCATATTTTTTCACTCCCAATGGACAAACAAGAGAGAGCCATTTCCCTGATTTTTGAATTCTACCTTAATACATTCCACGCTTAGCCTGCTCTAGAGTAGGAACTCATTAAACCTCTAGTTAATAGAACTGAACTGGGCAAGTCGCAGCTTCTGAGACTGTTTCCTCATTTGCAACGTGCTGAGATTCTCACAATTCTACCTACTGTATGAGTTGTCGCAGGGATCAAATGGATAAATGAGGGGAACGTGTACTAAAAGCCAGAGTGCACTGTATGGGTACATGGCAATATTGTTCTTTTAGCAGAGAAGCCACTTTATCTTCTTTTGTAGGACACAGAATGAAGGACTACATGTTTTAAATCCAGTTTGAGGACTAAGAAGCCGCCACTGCACTGGGAGCCAAGGATTTGGCAAAAAGCACAAAATAAAACACATGGACATGTTATCTGCACTCCAAGCCAGTCACATTCATTTTATACTATATCCTATTGACGTCTGGAATCCAGCTGGACTCACTAGGGATTATTCTCTTTGAATGTGTGTCATTAGCTATAAACCCTAACACTATACAAAAGGCTATGATTAGAAGAAACAGGCCATATTAATCAGAATTCCTCCCTTGCATAAACATTGCTGTAACAGTCCTTAAGAAATTCAAGTCAAAAGAGGGGATATTGTGGGGTTGGGCGTGGTGGCTCACGCCTGTAATCCTAGCACTTTGGGAGACTGAGGTGGGCAGATCACCTGAGGTCAGAAGTTCAAGGCCAGCCTGGCCAACATGACAAAAAACCCGGCTATACTAAAAATACAAAAATTACCGGGGTGTGGTGGCACATGCTTGTATTTCCAGCTACTCGGGAAGCTAAGGCAGGAGATTCACTTGAACCAGGGAGGCGGACCACACTATTGCACTCCATTGCAATGACGGAGCCCAGACCACACCATTGCACTCCAGCCTGGGCAACAAGAGGGAAATCCTGTCTTAAAACACGAAAAAGAAGGAGTGGAGGATCTGGGGAATCAAAACTTCCTAATTCTAAATGTAGATAAAACCTCCCAGAAATAGTTTGTGTCTTTACACAGACCTATTGCAGTAACATTTGGATCTCAGTTATTCAGTGCACTCTTTTTTTAAGGTGCAGAAACCAAATAAAGATTAATCAGACTGCATGGTAAGCCTGTAATTATCAGAAGATCAACTACTTTTAGGTGAGTTACCTTCCAAGAAGATGTTCTTTCTGACTAGATTTTTTTCCTGGGTATCAAGCATTCTATAAAAAGTATTCTAGTGGCTGGAGTTCTATACATCATCTGTACTAAATGCAGATTTTTACATTTTACATACTATAAAATGAAATAATTTAAAAAGCTTTAAAAAAAAAAATACAGCTCCTAGAGATTTAAAAATGTCTTACCTCCTTGGGGAAAAAGGGTCCAAGTACAGAATAGCACATCATGGAACCTAAGTTCAACGAAGCTGCCGATATCAGTACAAAAACCTGTTCTCTGGAAAGCCACCTGGGAGTCTCTCCAGCACTTCCTGCAGGGTCATCACCTTGAATGCAAACGTGCTGCAGTTAGCCACATAATTGACAGTACTGATCAAAGTACACAAATGTGATTTCCATGCACATATGTTGCACTCTGAAGATATCATTTACTGAACTTAGGGCTATTATGAATATAGCACATTTGATCAAATGGAACACAATCCTTGTACATTACTGCAGTTTCGAAAACATACTGCTTTCATTTACATACCATTCTTTATCAAAATTTCAATGCAGAAATCATCAAGCCATCTGATCTTTTGCCTTCACCTTTAAGTCTGTTTCTCTGGTCTTTAATAATCCTTCAAAAAGGATGAGGTGGCAGGGTGATCTCCAAAGGGTGATGCTCTCTGAAGCATAATGTCCCTATTTTCTCAACTTACTAGCATCATATGCTATGTGAAACTCAATGTTTCAAGCATGTAATGTTAATAAGATTTCTAAGGCAGTATTGAAGTCAAATGAAGTGTAAGTAGGAGAAAACAAGCTAAATCATTCAGCTGGTGAATTAATACTTACAATGGTATGCTTCTGGATAAACAAGTCCCACAAATTCATAAATCAATATTTTTTTACATTAATTATTGGTCTTTTGCATCAGTTAATTTAACACTTATATCCAGGGCTAAATTGCCATTTAAAGACATGAAGTCAATTACTCAGAGTTTCAACTATCCAAGCAAATCCATCAGCCATTTATAAATTAAATTGTTTTAAGGAAAAACTTAAGAAAAATATATTTGGTTTGTTCTGTTTTTCAGAGGTTGCCATTGCAACCCAGAAAAGAAAAAAAAAATCTGCCGAGCGTGGTGGCTCACGCCTGTAATCCAAGCACTTTGGAGGCCAAGGCGGGCGGATCACCTGAGGTCAGGAGTTCAAGACCAACCTGACCAACATGGTGAAACCCCATTTTAAAAAAATAAAAAACAAAAAAAATAAAAAATCTGTGCAACATGAGGAAGTCAAGATTTTTTGTAAAATGTTTGTACTAGCTGAGAAAGGGAAATGAGAGAAAAGTTAAAAAAAAGAAGGGCAACAACAGTGGGTACTTGAAAGGTAACGTTTTACATTTGCCTAATGGCATACTTGTTTGAATGCATTAAACACACAGTACTTAAAAGCAGAGGTATAGGTTAGAAAATTATTAGAAATCACGACACATATCCAGTCCTGGAACTTTACCCCGTTCAGAGAGAAAAGTAAACGCTGGCTCGAAACCCATGCTCAGGCCCCAGACTTTTCCAATCTCTCGGAAACCAATCAAGCTATAAGCAATTCAATCGTTCCTAAACACACAGGCCCGAAGCCGCCGCCGCGATCCGAGTTCCTGGCCACGCAATTCATGGTCACCTCGTGGTGCGCGTGGGCCCTCCAGGTCAGCCGGCGCGTCCATGCCTGGTAGGTGGACTCCGGTGCCCTCAGCTCCCGGGTTTAAGTCCCGTCCTTGGATTCGATCTCCAACGATCCACTGGCACTCCGGTGGGCGGCCGCTGCTCAGCTGGGCCCTGGCATTCCCGACTCCCTGGGGGCAGCGAGCGATCCGCTCTGCCCGGAGCTCTGCAAAACCTTCCAGGACTCTGAGTCCTCGGGAGGCAGGCCGGGGGCGGGGTGGGGGTGGAGCAAGGCTCCCCGCTTTACCAGCCGCCCATTATCTTAATCCACCACCTCAGCTGCTATATCATGCTGTCCTTTTTCACTTCTGTATGTGAGAGAGCGAAAAAAGGTAAGTCTATCTTCCATACAGTTGGACTCCCCTCTATCTTAAAATTAGTTCACTTTATTCCTATTAAAAGAAAGAAAGGAAGATATTTAGACACAAAATATTTGCAAGAATACTAAGTGAATATTGAGGAAGCATGATGAAGTGGCTAGGAGTGCGACCTCTGGAGGCAGGTGCCAGGGTTCCAAGCCAGGGCACTTTACTGGCTGTATGTAACTTCAGATGACAAGGTCAGTTTCTCCATCTGTACACCTGGGATTATAATGTTTATTTTGTTGGGCGGCTGTGAGCATTGGCGATAAGGTGTTAGTACCTAGGACATGAACATGATGGCTGCTACCTTACCCTCACACTCACAGTTTTCTTGCACAAAAAAATAGGTTTCACTTATTTTCGCCTTATTTACTATTTGGGAAGTGTTAAAGTTTGAAGACTGCCTGGGCGCGATGGCTCATGTCTGTAATTCCAGCACTTTGAGAGGCCAAGGTGGGTGGATCTCCTGAGATCAGGAGTTCCAGATCAGCCTGGCCAACATGGTGAAACCCTATCTCTACTAAAAATAAAAAAAGAATTATCCGGGCCCGGTGACACACGCCTGTAATCCCAGCTACGTGGGAGGCTGAAGCAGGAGAAGTGCTTGATCTTGGGAGGCAGAGGTTGCAGTGAGCCAAGATTCTGAAGAATCGTGTGAGTGTGGCTTTATCGACTGAGAATCTGCCTCAGATCCACTGCACAAGGTCCGTTCCAATATATGGGATGGCTGATAGTAAGTTTGTAATTGTGCCACTTCACTCCAGCCTGGCAAAAGAGCAGAAACTCCATCTCAAATAAATAAATAAAATTTAAAGACTGGGAAATTCTTGATTTGAAGCCAAAGCAAAACAAAAGAATGAGTTACCACTTTGTGCCAGGCATTATAAAATTAAAGATGAACGAGCCCCACCCAGACTCTACCCTCAAGTAGCACTCCTTCTAGCAGATAAAATTCACACTAATTACTAATCTATAATGCAATCCGTTGTATACGAACATATTGGAAGAACCACTTACTTTGGCAAATGGGTCCTGGATGACTTCCTAAGGAAGTGATGTTACCTTGGTTCTTGAAGAAGTTTATGCAAAAATTCCCCAGTGGGTGAGTTGTAAGGAGAACCTTTAGAACTACTCTAAACAGAAAGTTCAACTCTAGCAAAAGTTCCCTAAAGTAGCCTTACGAAACATTTATGATCTAACCTGTGACAGCTTCTCCAGTCTCATTTAATTCTATGCTTTCTCTTAAATCTAACATCAATCTGTAGAGGGAAATTTTCTTGAATGATTTCTTTGATGATTACATTTCCTCTTTTGCTTTATTTCTGGACTGTAGATGTTGGGTCACCCAAACTGGTCCTTTTTACTTATTTCTCTTTTTCTTTTCTCTTTTTTTTCTTTTTGGTCTCACTCTGTTGCTCGAGCTACCATGGCACTATCATGGCTCACTGCCGCCTCAACCTCCTGGGCTCAAGTGAGCCTCCCACCTCAGCCTCCTGAGTAGGTGGGACTACAGGCGTGTGCCACCACTGCTATCTAGTTATTATTTTTTCTTTTTTTTCTTCCATCTTATAGGAAGTATTCCTACCTGTATCTTGCCATCTGAATTTTTGCCAACTGAATCTTGCCAACTGAATTTTTCATTTCTGTTGCCATCTATTTCCTTGTATCTCCATTCCCATTCCTTTCCCCGTTTGCAATCATTCTTGCATGTTTAATGCAAATCATTTTCTCTATGTTCTCAAAAAAAATCTGTGTTCTTGTGTGTCCATCTATTTTTAATTTACATAAAATATCCCTATCCTCCTCTCTTCTTCTAATCTCTGTGTCTCTTTCTCCCTTCAGATGATCAGTTTTATAAACAAATATATTATTGTGTTAGTTTTCTGGGGCTGCTGTACAAATCACCACAAACTCAGTAGCTTAAAACAAGGTCCTGGAAGTCAGAAGTTCAACATCAGTGTTACTGAGCCAAAATCAAAGTGTCAGCTGGATCATGTCCCCTTAGAGGCTCTAGGGAAGAGTCTGTGTCTTGCTTCTTGAAGCTTCTAGTGACTACTGGCATTTTGTGCCACATCACTCTGATGTCTGCCTCTGGGGTCACTGTACCTCTTCTCTTCTATGTGTAATCTTCGTGTGCTACTGTCATAAGGATATTTTGAATGACTTTAGGGCCAGCCTGAATAATCCAGAATGATCTCCTCATCTCAAGTTCTCCAGTTTAGTCACATTTGCACAGACCCTTTTTTTCATATACGGTAGCATTTAAAGGCTCCAGGGATTAGGATGTGGACAGATCTTTGGAAGCCATTATAAGCCTATCACAATTATCTATTCATAGTTTTATATGTTCATTTAGACATATATACACATATGGAATTTTTTTCTTTACAAACTAAAATGGAGTAATATGGTCTTTGTGTAAAAATTTCTCCTCAGAGAAATTAATTCTTTATTATTATTTATTTATTTATTTAATAATAGAGACCAACTTTCACCATGTTGCCTGGGCTGGTCTCAAAGTCCTGTACTCAAGCAATCCACCTGCCCTGGTCCCCCAAAGTGCAGAGATTACTGCTGTGAGCCACCACACCTGGCCAAGAAATTCATTCTTATCCCCTTATCCAAATACAGCCCCAGTCATCTTTTGCCCTTTCATCTTTCTATTTTTCTTCCTAGCATTTCTATCAGTCAGGGGTCCCTGTTTCTAATTAAAAAGAAAGAAACATTGGCTAATTTAAGCAGAAAATGAATTGATCATTGACTATGAGGTAACACATAGTATCATCAGGAGTATCAAGCATATCACTTAGAGTTGAAGTGCCTGAACTCACACCACCTAAATGGTCCAGTATGCATGGCACTGCAACCTGGCTGGACGTACCTTTGCAGCACGTGCTGCTGACCCCATTGGAGCCAGGTGTAGACACTGTAGTTAGAACATCAGCCCCACCCCTCAAGAGTGCTGCCACTCTCACCAGAAGAGATTTTAGGTGGTGCTAGCTTCTTCCACTCACTTGCTTCCATTGCATATCAAGACCTGATGTCTTTGAAGTCGGCGGTAAAAAAATCCCCAACTTTGTTCTTCTTTTTCAAGATTTGTTTGAATATTTTAGTTACTTTGAATTTCTACAGAAATATCATTTTCTCCAAACAACATGGTGGAATTTTTATTGGTATTTTTTTGACCGCATAGATAAAAGGTCACAAAGTAAGCTGGAATTTTAACCCTGCACCACTGGGTCCTCCTGACCACTTCAAGATAGGAAATCATTATTATGCCTCAGCTCAGTTTTTCTCTCCAGCTCTGGTCTTCCACGTGTTTTTTCCAATTCATCTCATAGATGCTTTCTTTCACTTGATCGCTCTATAACTCCTTCTTTGTCATCTGTTATGAGTTGAACTGCGGGTTCCCTCAAAATTCATGTGTTGAAATCCTAACCCCTTCCACTTCAGAACAAGACCTTATTTGGAATAGGTTTGTTGTAGATGTAATTAGTTAAGATGAGGTCATGCTGGAGCAGGTGGGTCCCTAAGCCAATATGGCTGATATTCTTATCAAAAGGAAAAATTTAAACCAAATCAGACATGCACCCAGGGAGAATATCATGCAAAGACTGGAGTTATGCACAAGTTACAAAACACCAAGATTGCCAGCAAACCTCCAGAAGCTAGTAAAGAGGCATGAAATAGATTCTTCCTTGCACCCTCAGAAGGAAACAGCCCTGCCAACACTGACTTCAGACTTCCAGCCTTCAGCACTATGAGATTATAATAGATTTCTGTTGGTTAAATCACCTTTGTGGTACTTCGTTATGGCAGCCCTAGCAAACTATACATCTATACTTAGATAATTCAGAAATCCAAATTTCTAAATCCAAATCCAAATGCAACAATCTAACACCAATATTCCCTTTTTCCATCTATACAGCTTTTAGCACAGTGGGATAGAACCAGTTGTATTTTTTGCCAAACCGGAGATGTAAAGAGTTGTTCTTGAATTCTCAGTGACCTCCTTTCCACATTCTGACAATCGTTCAAATGGTTAAAGTGTTAGGAGCACAGGCTTTGAAGTCCACTGAGCTTAAATGTCAGCTTCCACATTTATTAGCTGTGTGATCTTGGGCAACCACCTCAGCCTTGGTTTCCTGACCTATTAAAGAGGGCTGATAGTGTCAAACCACATAGGGTCTCTATAACAATAAAGGGAAAAAACACCTGAAAAGAATTTAGCACCTTAACTGGCATATAGAAAAAGTGAAACAAATTACCTGTTATTATCAGTGCTGTTCCTAAAACAAAGTTTAAATACATTTATTTTTCATATGTATGTCAGACTCATATTTGTGCACATGATGTGTTATACTCCGCTGGTATAAGCGTGACTGGCCACTAACCTCTATGTAGTCTTGTCTCCCACCTTTACCAGTTTCTGAAATTGAGAGCAGGTAATCTTAAAAAACTGAACTAGGAGGGCCAGCCTTGGTGGCTCATGCCTTTGATCCCAGCACTTTGGGAGTCCAAGGCGGGCGGCTTACCTGAGGTCGGAAGTTCGAGACCAGCCTCACCAACACGGAGAAACCCATCTCTATTAAAAATACAAATTAGCTGGGCATCGTGGCACAAGCCTGTAATCCCAGCTACTTGGGAGGCTGAGGCAGGAGAACCACCTGAACCCAGGAGGCGGAGGTTACAGTGAGCAGAGATCATGCCATTGCACCGTAGCCTGGGCAACAAGAGCGAAACTCTGTCTCAGAAAAAAAAAAAAAAAAGTGAACTAGGAGAATCCATATTAAAGAACCCCTTTAAAAAACAAAACAAAAACCCCCGTATCA
Organism: Alouatta palliata; assembly: GCA_004027835.1. Lineage (NCBI taxonomy): Eukaryota > Metazoa > Chordata > Mammalia > Primates > Atelidae > Alouatta > Alouatta palliata. The sequence goes on along the minus strand of PVKV010002193.1, from coordinate 1,409 downwards.
CCTGTGTGCCCTTTGACTTCATTCTGGAGTTAGAACTGATTATATAACTAGGACTTTAAAAAAAATATGTAGCTCCAGCTCTAAGGAGGGAGGTTTGTGACTGATAGAATCTAAGACATTTAGTGCGGTGAAATATTAAAGCAGAGATCCACGATGTCTGAGTCAATACAACAGATTAGCCGCTGCTCAAAGACAGAAACCAAGTCTGAATTGGTTGGTACTGGGAACAAGTGCCTTAGCTAACAAGGCACTTGATCATTTTCCCCCCACATAAATATGCTGTTTGGCAGTGATTATTTTCACTTAGGTATCCCAAATTCCCTGCTTCTTCCTTAAAAACTTTTTTTGGGGGGAAGAAATCTAATACGCTTAGTGTATTAACTTTACTATCTTTAGATAATGAGAAATGTGCTGAAACACTATTTGCCACATTCTCTTTCAAAAGTACAAGTGTGTTAATTATAACCTCTGAAAAAGGCAAGAAGGCCTTCATGCCTTTGCCCTTACACTTTCATTCATTTAGAATACCCTGTCCTCTCCTTCCATGCTCACTGATTTGGAATCCTTGAATGGTTTTTTTGTTTTGTTTGGTTTTGTTTTTTGGAGACAGGGTCTTGCTCTGTCTCCCAGGCTGGAGTGCAGTGGTAGATCTTGGCTCACTGAAACCTCCATCTCCTGGGTTCAAGCCATTCTCCTGCCTCAGCTTCCAGAGTAGCTGGGATTACAGGTGCGCACCACTACGCCTGAATAATTTTTGCTTTTTCTTTTTTTTGAGACGGAGTCTTGCTCTGTCACTCAGGCTGGAGAGCAGTGGTGCAAGCTCAGCTCACTGTAACCTCTGCCTCCCGGGTTCAAGCAATTCTCTGCCTCAGCCTCCCCAGTAGCTGGGATTACAGATGCCCGCCAACACGCCCCGCTAGTATTTTTAGTAGAGACGGGGTTTCACCACGTTGTCCAGGCTGACCTCGAACTGCTGACCTCAGGTGCTCCGCCCACCTCGATATCCCAAAGTGCTAGGACAGGCCTAGTTTTTGTTTTGAGCCTGTTTCAAATGCTGCCTGAAGCCTGAGGTCCTCTTACCTTTCCACCCCATCCCCACTCCCTAACCCCCTGCAATTTTGCAACTTCCCTGTGCTCCTGACATATTCTGATTTTTGTCTCAAATCTTAATCCCACCACAAAAAAGCAGGGCAGCAGAAATGATTCCTCATCTTTATACACCCCGCAGTTTGTTGTTTTTTATTCAAAAGCTCAATAAACATTTGCACAAGTTACTGACAGAGAAGCACCTACAACAACGCTTTAAAAATGAAACTGAGCCGGGCGCGGTGGCTCACGCCTGTAATCCCAGCACTTTGGGAGGCCGAGGCGGGTGGATCACGAGGTCAAGAGATCGAGACCATCCTGGT